>LN483523.1:182372-243023 GCA_900002565.1 Culicoides sonorensis | reverse complement strand
ATCATAAAAAAAAAAATACACATATCAAATTCTCAATGAACCAAAGCCGTCAATGAACAAGCCACATTTTACGAGTTAAAAGGAAACATCGAATAACATGTTATTTGATACATCGATACCACGATTTTTTTCATTCTTATTTAAAAAATGTAAAGAAAATGTTAGTAAATTGACAGAACTCAATAAAAAAAAAGAAAATTACGATAAATAAATTCACTAGAACGATTATCTTCTTTGGAGATGGTGGTGTAACATGATCAATTTTTCCTGAGATATTTTTTTCAATGAGATTTTTTGAATCTTAATGAGACACAAAATAAATTACTTGAATAATAACGCACTAAAGTTCAATTTGAAAAGGAAGAAAACGAAACGAATCAAATTCTATTCAAAAAATTCAATTTTTTATTAGAATGCGATAAAGAAAATATTTTTAGATTACATTTTACTAAAAATGTCGTTGTACAAAATTATTTGAGAAAAGGAAAATATTTGCTTGTTTATTTTAAATACAAAAAAAAAGAAAACGGAATAGGAAATCAAATAACATACAATAAAAATAAAAAAAAATCAATAGAAATTCCTTAAAAGACGATATCCTAATACTCTCATACAACATGATATGACTGAATTGATGTTTATTTTCCCTCAATATATAAACAAAACACACACACACACACGAACATTTATTCACATAACATAGCTTTTATTACTCTAACAACATTAAAATGTCTATGTCGATCAAGTTGATGCCTCCTTGAAATTTAGTTAATATGCTGTATATTTTCTTTAAATTATTTTCTGTTATTGAATCAATCAATGTAATGATATAACGTTTTTTTTACTCTGTGTATCACATTGGGAAATCAAATTTAGCTTTAAAGGAGGGAAGAGAAGATTAAATTGATTGATTTTGTTATTTCAATAAGTTGATTTGGTTGAGTGATACCACAAAATGGTCAAATTATATTTCTTGGTTCTGATTTTGGATTTATGTTCAAAGTATTGATGGAATTTAATGGTACATGAAGAGGATTGCTTGGTACTATAATAAGTCCAATTGTGGCTTCAGTGACGACTTGTAGACAAAATTATAATCCCAGTGATTTAATCCAATTACGGCTTCTTCAGTCTCAGCTAAATTTAGACTTTTTGAAAACTAACTTTGACTTCAGGTGCTTAACTTTTAGCTATGCGCTTCGTGTACACTACATAGGTTAGCGTTGGTTAATTTTTATTTTGTGTGAGTGTATACGTAGCGCATATCTAAAAGTTAAGCACCTGAAGCCGGCCTAACTCTAATGACAACTAAGCCAGGGCATAGAAAATTACAGTGATATGTTGAAGACAAAAACACAATTTTAATTATTCAAATGCATAACCCTGAAACCACCTAAGCATATAAATATCTCATATTATAAAATTTATTTCTGCTATTTCCCAATAAATTTCTAAATTTACCTCTACACAAAAAAAAAATAACAATGGCTTACATAAATTTTCTATAATAATAATAATTGTAACCAAACTCATGTCATATTCAGTGCAAGCTAAATAAATTGCATCTGCATATGATATTTTGTTAGAGGAAAAATGATTCTTTTCATTATATCATAAAATAATCTTCTTTATCTCTATGCAACTAGTAGTTACTATGTGTTCAGTTAAAATTGTGAATATAAATTCCCGCTTTTGACTGCTAGACGTGTTTAGTAAAGTATACAAATATGCACAATATTGCATATTATATCTTAAAATATTCATAAACGATAGAATTTAATGGAACAACCAACCGTTATTTAGTGCAGCACCAAGACCAATATCATGTGTTTATTTCATTTACGTGGACTGTGTTCTGACGGTGACGGCTGGCATCATGGTATCCGTGCTATTTTGCACCAACTATAACAACATAATACCACCGAGTGGTATATCTTCAGTTTCACACTCTATCGAGAAAGTTGATATAAAATAAATTAAATCATAGATACATGTGTATGAATTTAACGTAATTATAAGGTTTTGTGTTATAATTCTTGGATATGAACACTTATTTTGTACTCGAATTCATTTAATGTATACATTTTAAGCATCAAATTTAATAAAATGATGAACACATGCAATAATAAAATTAGTGATTTCACACAATATTATCCGCACTTGATATTCATTTTGAAAAGAATGCAATTAAAATTTGTTATTTGATCAAACTTGTTTATTATATGACATAAGCAGATATTGGTTGATTGCTGTTACCACATTTTCTTGGTATAAACAATGGGAAAACTTCAGATTTTTTTCCGTGGCACGTCTTAACCAAACTTTATCATAAGTTAAAGTTTGGTTATGTTTTGAATACTCTCTCAATTCATATCGGCTTACGGCAGCGTTACAATAGATATGGATTTGTCATGTGACCTTGCATAAGCTCCAAATGAACTTTGAGGATTGCCGAATCTTGAAAACCATTGCAAAGTAGGTTTTCGAATCCTATCATTTCAATACCATTTGCTGATTTGAACTCTCCTGCAAAAAGAGGTCACGATGTTGATAGGTGGGAAAGTTAAAGAAAGTTGATAGAAAGGTAAGAAAAAGAAAGAAGGAGAGTCTTAGTATATTTTAAAAAAAGAGAAAGAAATACACCATGACAATCCAGATACTGGATGATATCTAAAAATTAAAATTAATACTCACGAAATTTCTAATGAATTTCCTCAGCAATCTTGTGGCAATAAATGAACACGAGAGTTTGAAATCTCAACCCAAACACTTTTTAAAAGGTAATGTGTTTTACTATTCTATTTTTAAATAAATATATGGAGCGAAAATATAAACAACTTTTTGGCGCTCAATTACGTATATTGAACTCCCCTTGTCACTTTCGTAAATCAATTTGAAGCCGTTGAAATAGCGCTTTCAAAGCATGTGTTTACAATTCGTATATACATTTACTTTCTCAGTGACCAAATGGTCTTTTAAGAGAACAGCTATTTGAAATTGGCTAATGAAACTTAAAGTTTGAAGTAGTGATGTGAGGTTATTCAACGCGATACAGGTGAAGATGCGATCTCAAAGACGAAGCCAGTCCCCGACACTCAAAGACAGAGAACCATACAGAAACCACAAATTTTCCAAAACAAAAGGCATCTCACATTTCTACTCTCAGGATTGTAACGGTACTCCACAACCCCCTCTGGTTGGGGCGGAGAATCAGTTCATGCAGTATTTTATTTATTTATACGACAAATAAAGTCGGTTACATAAATTATGTACATAGTTTCGTTGCACGAATTGCAAGAATCCAAACTCCAGAGGCTAACTCAGAAGTGGAGCCGCAACAAGTCAAGAGAGAGGTAAGTGGAGAGGTGCAGAGGAGGCATTTATTTATACAAATAAGATGGCGCCTTAAATTAGGAGTCAGAGTCAAATGCTCTGTAAGTTCGTCTCAAATTGAGAGGTAGCTTGGACCAGATGCTTGAAAACCATTGATTCCAGAAGTTTTGGAAGTGAAAATTACTTTTGATTACCTGATCGCTTTTAATCTTCATCCTGTCCAGGAAAATTTTAGTCCCTGTAATTTTATAAAACCAATTTTTTTTTTATTTGACTCGTGCTTCAATTCTATAAGACACTGTCATCTGAATATGTTTTATACAGAACATTTAAGGTTACAGACCCTTTCGAATGTTAAAGCTCCTAAACCTGAACTTAGCTTTTAACTGAGGACAGGATAAAGGTTAAATTTAAGTTTAATTTAAGTTAAGAGTTTCTACCACACTTTGAATTAATAGAATTAGAATTTAGTACTACAATAAACCCATAAGAGGCCCATTAGTGGGAAAATGCTCAACGTAAAATCTAATAGAATTAAAAAGTTTTTTCACATCAGTATAAAATAATAATTTAATCTACATTTTTTTTAATAAGTATAAACTAACAATAGTTTAAAATATGAATGTTGTATCTTTCTCTCTTCTTGATTTATATTATACACGCCATTTCACAATTAAATTGCTACGGTTTATTTATGGTTTAAGGAAATATTGATTGTCATTAGATAATGTGCAAGGCGTGTGTATTGCAACCCTTTACTATTATGACTGGCTTATACTAAAATACAAATTTATACCAGAACTAATAGAAATTGAGGTAAAAATCAAAGCATATCCTAAGCAAATTTCTAAACAGAGTATGAGAACGAAATAATACAAAAAGAAGAATTAAACGTAAATTTTTGCATAAACCACATATGTGTGTGTGTCTACTTAACTGCTATACTATGGCAATATAATAACCCACATAAAATGTGAATGAAAAACAAATGTAGTTGTTATGAAAATTGAACAAAATGCTTGGCAAATATTATTATTATTAGTATTAGTATTGTAATATAAAAGAATAGAACGTTCAATGTGTTTTTTTTTGTACTACCGAGAATGGAATTAAGTGAAAAAGGTTCAGACACAGACAAAATATTATTATAGTGTAGGAGGAGAAGGAAAGGATATTATTTCTATTATTATGATTACTGCATTGCCATATTTTAGCACATATGGTTTAATTTTCCCTTTTTTTCATAAGGGCATTGGCTTTAATTTTATTATTACTATTATGACTTTAATTGTTTAAACGATATAAAAGGTTAACATTTAAATAGAATCTCAAATATGAGAGAGAAGTAGGATGTCAGAATCTAGATTAACATCAATCTGTACCTGTAGCTAATTTTAATTTATTTTAATTTAGGATCAGCTTCTTATTACATCCAATTTCCCCAGTTTTTGCCAATTCAACGAATTATTTGGATGAAAAAAAATCCACTTTTCAAAACAAAATAAAAAATCGTGCAAAATTCATATAAAAAAAAGATATTTCCATTAACAACTTAATTAATTTTTATTGTAATTTTTTTGCTGCTACACAAAGCGCATAGTTACAATAAAAAAATCGAAGTTTTTTTCTTCATTATCATTTCTCTTACTTAATAAAAAGCAAATAAAAATTTATTACATAAAAAAAAGGAGTAGGGTTCAACTCATTTCCATATGAAATGTGATTGTAATGCTGTTTAACAATGAATATCTATTTTTTTATTCTTTTTGATTCAAATAAAAAAAAATAAAATAAAATAAAACAAAAGCAATGGAAATACACATAAAATTGACTACTTGACTGAACAATATTGCATGTAAAAATCAAATTAAACACTGAATTTATTTAAGCTTATTTTATATTATTTTTTTTCTGTATTGCAGCATTTGTATGGTTATTGGACAAAAATGCACCTTTGGAATCGGTCTGTTCCTGTGGATGTCTGTTCTGTGTTTGACTTATCTGATCATGAATTTAAAAGCTCCAAGAAAACATACGAAAGTTGTTTTAAAGTCGATAGTCGCCAGCTTTCGACCGTGTTTAGTTTCATGTGGTATTGAAAGCTCTTTCGAGTTATGGTGTTTTGTCTCAGTGTAAGGTTGGTTCAAATCTTACTTGACTAACCGTGTTCAGTATGTCACAGTTAGACGGAGGAAATCGTCTCATTCCATCAGGTATCTCTCAACGGAGCCATATTGGTTCTACAATATTTGTCTTAATGATGAATCTTATGGTTTTTGTTTCGGACGAGGTGTACTTTTAATATATGTGTTCTGATAAGAAGCAAGCACCGGCTTTCACGGTAAACCACCAGCTGCAAAAAGAAACAAGCACCAACAAGCATAGATATAGAAGACCTAAATATCTCAAGTGGCTGTTAAGATTCTGAGAAATGTGAGCTCGAATTCTTTCATTAAAGTCTTGACTAGGAAGGTAAGTTAGGAAGGTCGTTGAAGACATCAGACCCAGAATATGAAAATTTGGCTTTAAAGAGTTCTAATCTGCATCTAGGTTTCAGAAGTAAGTCTCTATGTCTAGAAATATATTCATGAGATGCAGTCTAAAATTGAGACCTTGTATGAAATGAACTATTGACAGACCGAAACACAAATTTTCATTGAAACATTTCGTATAAACCGTGTTCAGAAGCATTTCCATATAAGTCAAAGCGAGAGGTCAAATAAGGTAAATTGAAAATGTTACAAAGCGCCCTGTTCCGTACTCTTTAGAGATGATTCAATCTTGATACAGAAGAACTGCCCCAGGTCCCATTCATGTAAGTCAACCAACTTTGAATCTTCGAACTTCTTTTGGAAGGATGAATCGCGTCTTGTGCAGTATGCCAGTCACAGACCCTAATTGTTTTACCAATGCATCAATATGTCGATCCCATTTCAGTGTCGGATCGAGGACAAGTCCCAGATACGTGAATTAGGCAAAGTGCTTGAGACCTATCCAAGCTCAATTTTCATTTAAATGGACTATAATTCAGCATTAAAAGTATTTTTTTTCTTTCTTATTAAAGTTACATTGAGCTTGCCTGTTAAAAATAATCAAAATATTAAATAAGAATGAATAAGGAGGAATATCATAAAGGAGTGCGTCTCCTTTTCTTTCTTTCTTTCTTTCTTTCTTTCATTCATTTTATTTTATTAATGTTTAACTTTAATATCTTTTAATATTATTATTAGTATATAGTGGAAATAATACTAAAAATAATGAAATATAAACAAGAATCTGGTGAAGAAAAAAATTTTGTATACAAAACAAATGATTTTATAGCTCTTTTATTATTTAGTGTACATATAAATAAGTAAATGAATAAAATAAAACAACATGAATAAAAATGTTGAATCGTGTAAAGCAAATGAAAAGTGTTCTTGAATGGCAATAAATAAAATAAAAAATCAATGTCACAATGGGGTGCAAGAAATATTTTTATCGTTCAACTGTAGGCTGTCTGATAACATAAAAATAAAATTGTGACGTGAATTTACAAAAATAAAAAAAATCCCACAAATTTATTGATAACATTTTTTTATTTAACTAGAAACATTTCTGACCTTGATTGTATCAAACAACAATTTACATGGAAAAGTAGCAAAAATAAAATTCTTTGTTAATTTAATTTTCCTTTAAAAGAAAATCAACCAAGGTTTTCTCATCATCATCATTAAATTTATGGAAAAAAAAAGATAAAAATTCATAATCATAAATTTGCCTCAATCAAAGACCAACCCAAAGACTCATTCCAAAGAAGTAATTACTTAGAAAATAGTTTGTAGATGAATTCTTTTGAAATGAAATACAAGAAAAAAATAAAAGAAAAGAAAAAAAAATATGACGATCATAAAAATGTTTTCTGATAACGGTCTAGATAACGACCAATTGTCACACATTTACACCATTCTCATAAAAATATTAACTTTATATATAAATAACGTTGGTCAAATCATATCTAATCAAATTTGTTATTAAATTCACTGATGATATTTTTTTTTCTTTTTATTATGTTTATATTTTACTTCTTTTATGTATTTTCTTTTGAAAAAAAAGGGATGGAAATTTGTTACGTAATTTTATTTATGTAAAAATATAAAATATGACATATTAACTTAAGGGGTGTGGGTGTGGGTGGCATATAAAATTAATAAAATATTTTTAAATTGAAAAAATATTTTTTGGTGATTGGAGATATTGAAAAACTGTGGAACGTGATTGTGAAAGATAAACATGAGCGCATTTCTTAATATAAAATTCACCATAATAGATAAATCATAAAAATCATAGCCATTGTGATTGGCACCTTTTTTCGTTATTGACGCCTTTTTTCATGATTGTTGCCTTTGTTCGTGATTGGCGACTTTTTTCTTGGTTGACGACTTTTTTCGCCATTATAGCCTTTTTTCGTGATTAGCGACTTTTTTCGTGATTGGTGACTTTTTTCGTGATTGGCGCCTTTTTTCGCGATTGGTGCCTTTTTTCGTAATTGGCGACTTTTTGTCATGAATTGCTGTGAATGAATACTAATCTGATCATGAACCTTGACATTTTATTACCAAATTCTACTTTGCAACTGATACATCATAAAAGTTGAACTTCTTACGTTAATTTAATTCTAATATTTTATTAAAAGTTTTGTAATTTATCTTAAACAAAGTGGTTTTTCTTATGGTTTTGATATTGTATCGATATTCCAAAGCCTCTATAAATTAAATCTCCTTTAATAGGTACTTGTTACAAAAACGTCATCAGTTTCATAAAAAAATTCACACTTCATTTAACTAAATTCGTAAAAGTTTGCTCAAGTCATCGATAATTTGATAAACTTTTGTATTATGAGTGTTCTTTCCAAACAAATTTAATGAAAACTTTTTAATAAATATACATTGAATGAATGTAAAACACATATTTAAAGCAACTTTGTATAAACAAATGAATATCTTTGAGTTGAGGAGGATATGAATTAAAAGGCACATAATTACTGTTATTATATGATATAGTTTTGAAAGTAATTTTACAATGAAATATGAGGGGTTGAATGTTGGAGTGCTCGTTGACCGAGCTGGTTATGTGCCTGGTATGATTGGTGAGAATCCTGCAATGAGGGTTGGAACGGGTATGAAAATTAATTTGTGTTTTACGAGTTCCAAAAGTGCTCCTGGGATTTTTAGGGGCGCTGAGTGAAACCTGATGGCGAATGGATCGGATGACTGTATAAATTGTAGGTCCCACGTGGTTAGGTCCCATAGATAAAAGACGTTCACTATGGAAGCTTAGGCTGAAGTTGTATGAACACAATTAGACCATTGGGTCCGTCGTGAAGCTTGATCATATCTAATCTAATCAAAGAGGTTAAAAGATTTTGATTGAATTTAAAGAAAAAATAATTCAATATGAACTTCCATTTAAAAGAGGGTCTTTTTGATGTACCATTCAAAAAATGACCTCAAAATTAGTTTTAAGCGCTCCATGCAAAATAATCGACCCTTAATTGTTTTATTATAAAATGATTTCTACACGTAAACTTTACAAGAATAATTACACATTACCATCGTTTTACTCACATTACCATAAAATTAAATACAAAAATTTACAAAGTATCTTCCGTTTGTTGTTATTTATTATTATACTCTGTTTTTGTTGTTGTTGTAATTATTATTTTATTTTGATATAACTATTCACCATTAAATATTTATCCTGTTAAAAGCATGAATTTGATATGTGTGTGCTTTAATCACATTTTATTATAAAATTTTCAAACTTTTTAGATCTATAAGTCTTTTTAAAGAAAAGGAAGGAGAGAAAGCTCTGTTAAGTCTTAAGGAATGACTTCAGACTTCAAAGAAAAACCTTAAACGAGCATCAATGATGTCCAAAATGTGTCTTTAACAATCAAGCAGTGTCATAAATTGAAGGAAGTTGAGCAAATCTTGACTTGAAATAAATTACCTTTAATCTAGTTGTGTGATTTGCTTTTATATTTTAATAAATACCTATCTAGGTAATTTTCGTTCGTTTTACTTTAACTAACAAAATATCTTTTACATGTAAATACAGACAGAAAAGAAGGAAAACTTTTACTTGAAAACAAAATAATGAGTTAGAGTTAAGGTTTTGAAGTATGGTTTTAGAGAATGTGTGTGTGTGTGTCTGCAATTTCCTCATCATATCAAATTCCTCTTTTAATTTTAATTTTAACTTAAACTCAGCAACACTTTGTACTATATTTAACATTATGTATGATCGTGAATATGATGAGTATAGAAAGTATATAAAGCTTTGTTGTTTGTTTGTTATTATTATTATTTTTATTTTGTTAAAGTTATGCAAACATTGTAAATGATGTGAATTTTGTTATACCAAGGACTTTACCTACCTACCTTCTACTTGAAAAATTTTAAAATTAAAATGAGTTTATACTGGTTTGGCTTTTAACCGCAAAACATGATTGCCCTTATTTTATTTCTCGTATTTTACTCGTATTTTTAAACATAGTTTACTAGGCCAAGTAGATAGAAAATTATTGCGTTTAGATGCCAATTTTGCATGCAACTTCAAATTTGTGTGTGTATTTAAGTTACGACGACAAAGTTTTCCTCAATTATATTTTGTGTGAGGCCTCAACACCACAAGGACATATACAATGTGTGTGAGTTTCATTGTACATGATATGTGTGTGTAAATTTAGTTTATCTAATAATGGTAGGAGTAAAATTATACTTCAACTTGAGATTTGAGGAAGGCTTCATCACTTAAAACGATTTAATTGAAAATTTTTGTTATACTTGGATAGCGAATTAACGAGTGACGTCGATACTAAAACGACGTCTGACGGTCATTTCAGAATTTAATATGGCTGCTCAACCACAAATTTCAATTGTAACTAAGACAAACTGGTTAAAATAGAAGCTGAAGACAAATTCACTGGTTAAGAACCAACTTCTGGGTATAAGCGTGAACTCAGCATTGAAATCATAGACGATCCTGTTCTTTTTTGCTAGACTGTCTAGTCTAGAGAAATTAGGAAACTCACTTTGATGTGAGAACCTGAGCAAATGGCAGATAGGCTAGCAAACGATCAACTGTAAGTTGAAAACGCCCCACAAGCCACCCTGCATTTCAAGCGTGGGCTACAAGAGTGCCCATTATACTCGTCTTTTTTTATAAATTAACGGGAAATGCGTTAAAAATTGCATTCATCAAACATCCTGTTAGCGTCAATCAAAGATCTACGTCTACGGACCAAATCACTTTTTACTGCGAGGCGTTTTCAACTTACAGTGTATGACTGGCACTAGACAGGCACAGAGGCTTTCTGTGGTTACAAACCTGGTAATTTTTAAATACTACTGATTTCAGAACAAGTCGCATTTCAAAAGAAGTTTCAGACAAAATCAATATTTTATGAAGCTCCGTTTCATCATTTTCGATATTGAAGTGAAAGATGAACAGTATTGGCTTGGTAGCCTTACTAGATCCCATTTAAGAAATTTCAAATAAGAGAACTGAAAAGATTCTCAAAATGAATAGAGCAGATCTAAAGACATTTATTCACTCTTTTCAGATCATTGGGCTTTCAACGCACACATGAAATCAACTGGCAAAAGTAAATGGAGCACGTATGGACTCTGCATAGAAGATCACGAAGCTCAGTGTTAAGCTGTTGCCAGGATTACGCATCGATCCTTTGGAAAATGATATTTTAGGCCTTCCAAATACAGGAAAAGCGACCCCAGAAAATACTGCAACGCAACAAGGAATTTGTTGAATTAAGAGAAAGAAAAAGGCTTTAACACCCTCATCTGGGTGCACAAAAGATAGCTTGCTCTCAAAAAAATCCCAAGACTACCTTTCAAATGATATCAAAGGACCCTCTATGGACATAAGGTTGAATTAGCGCAAGTGCATAGCAAACGAAGGGTTTTCTTTAATAGATCAAAAGTTTATTTTATCTCTGTAATCACACTTAATTATTTAAAATCATGGTATTAAATGAAGCTGTTCAACGGTAAAATTTCATCACTGATAAAAAGTTTTCTATTCACATGAAAAATGGAACACTGATAAAATAAAGTAATTACTCGACTATCAAATTTTCAATACAATAATATAAAAAAAAAATTATAATAAAATTGTGGTAAAAATTTTCCATCTCAAACGATGCCATATACAAATCATACACCGTACACATCCTGAGTCAATATCATCTCAATTATCATTTTTCTGCCTTGATTTCTTTTCCTTTTCATTCAATTTTCATTTTTTTTTTCAACTTTCAGTTTAAGTCATGTACAGATATCATCATTTTAAGCACATATTATACCTTAAATTTATAAGTAGCTTGGCATGGTACAAGCACAGATGTGCTTGAAATTGAATCAACACTAAATTTCACTTTAGATATCATCATCATCATCATAGTCGTCGTCATCATCATCTGTTTTTATTTTTTATAATGTGTGTGTAGGTATTGAGTACAAACAGATATACACACACTTGAAAGCAAGCTTGAAAGTCAAAACGATCAAAAATTAAGTGGGAAAATGATTTTTTAACAATTTCATTTAAGTGCATTTACATATCTTATTAAGAAAAGGAAAAAAAATTGAAATTAAGAAGAGGGGAAGATTTGAAGTTATAAAAAGGGAGGTAAAATGAAGTAAGGGTTGATTCTGATTCTAAATTAAAAAGTGAAAGGTCGTATAAAAATAATAGCAAATAAAAAATTCTGTAAATAAAAAATTTCTGAAATAAAATAAAAAAATAAAATTGAAATTAAATACAAAATAAATTAAGTGTTTAATTTATTTAAAAATTTTTGGTGACAGTAGTTATAATGGTAAAATATTTATATACAAAAAAAAAATGTAAAAGACACATACGATGTAAGAAGGCAGAAAGAAAAATTCAGTTACCACAATTTTATTTTATTTTATTTTTATCTCTCAGCCACATCATTCGCTGATTGGATTCCCTTTGTCGCGTGTTTAATGACAGCGGTGTACTTTTATGTTATTACAAAAATAAGATACTCACTGTATAAATGTGTAAACACCAATTATTTTATGCATCCCATGGGATTTCGTTTTTTTTTTGTGTTGCTTATATATATAGGATAAGTGGAATGTGAGTGATTTGAGATGCTTATTACGGTTTTTAAGTGTTATGAGACAGAGTTTTATTAATAAATATAAAATTGTGGTAATGGTGTGAAACGAGCTGTGATTGAAAAGGAAATGTAAGGGCTTTGCATTATTGCAAAAATATGTGGAAAATTAAATAATTGGATGTAACTTGAAAATTTTTTATGGTTTCGATAGGCATCTCTGCTCAAAGCTGTTGACAAGTTTTACCAAGTGTGTGGTAGAGGCGGCTGAGATGGCAATCCAGCTATGTGTGTCTTGTTTTTCAATAAGACACATGGTTTTTTTGAAAAAAAGCAAAAAAAAATCCTGCTTCGCCTTTTGTCAATTCAACCATACCTTTAACTTCCACTGTTTTCACTAAAGGTTCTGCACGGAAAAGAATGGTCAACATTCGGCCTCTATCATATTCGGTGTGGCTAGTTTGTCCTCCTTGTTACTTCTTACGAGTAGCTGTAGAACGACCAACAATAGTTATCGTGATGATGATGTGGATCAGGCATTGTTGCGATCAAAGCTGTTGACAAATAAGACTAAGAGTTTCATCTACAAAACGTTAATAAGGCTGGTTATACGTGTCCGAAACCTGGCCACTCACCAAGAATGATGAACAGCGACTATTGTTATTTGAACGAAAAGTACTACGTTCTATTTTTGGTGCCATACGTGAAGATGACAGATGGAGAAGGAAGTATAACTTCGAACTAGAGCGTTTTGACCCAACATTGTTGTAACTATAAAAGTCAATAGACATCAACAGAGGTCATTTGGCATGAATGGACCACGACCAAGCCTCAGCTGCACCACACCCTGAGTTGAGAACGCCCCGCAAGTCACCCACAGTGCTTGGCGATAACCCCACATGCCTTGTACTCGCCCTGTAAAGATCCCCGCATGTGGGGTTATCGTTAAACACTGCCGAGTAATTTGCAGGAGTTTTCAACTTAGATTCTATTCCGAAACGATCCTGAGGGCCGAAGAGGTGTTAAGCGTCCCTAAGGGTGCAAAACTGGAAACAAGAAGCGCAAGATTGAGAATCTTTGAAGTAAGTTTTCAAATCCATTTGATCAAACAAAAACACTGATTAAAGGTCAAAGTACTTGAATTTTCACAAATTTTGAATTCTGTTTCAATAAAATTCAATGATGCTATTTAATTTCAATGTAACTTTAATATTTCTTTACAAAATATTTTTGATAACAAGACGACAAGCGTAAAAATAGATTCAAATTCATAAATTTAAAATTAAATTCCAAATAATTTATTTATTGAATGAAGTATTTCATTAATAAGGCAAAGTAAAGAAAAAAAAGTTACAAACCAAATTTCTCAATTTAATTTAAAATACTTTAAATACTTTCTACCTTCAAATTAGCTGCGTATTTTTAATTATCTTTCTTAAAAGCAATACTCTGTTAAAGAGAAAATTACATTGAATATCATGAATTGAAACGTTTTATTAAAACATTTTTAATTAGAGTAACGTTGAAATAAAAAGGAATGTTAATGTCGAGACAGAAAGAGATTTAAATGTTTAATCCTAATTATATTAAGAAGAAGATGACGACGAAGAAAAAGAAGAAAAGTGTAAAGGAATATTTATATTTATTTATTTATTTGAAATAAAAATAATATCCTTTTTAACTATGGTTAAAACAATTTTCTGGAATGAGTTAATTGAAAATTCTTTTTAACTTTCCATTTAATGCTCAATTTTATCGTTTACTCAATCGATTAATTTCATTCCCTCGAGTCCAATATTGCTAAGTGTTGCAATTTTTTCCTTTTGCTCTTTTTTTCTGTACTTTTCATTTTGATTATTTAGCTTTTAAGTGTTCATCACACCCATACGATCAAATTATTTTTCAAATTTGTCCCAGATGTGCTTTCAATTGATTCCTTTTCTCTATTAACAAGAAATTTAAAACAAAAATTGTTTTTTTTTTTTTATTTATCCACTAAATATTATATGACTTTTTAAAACGCAATGAATTTAAAAATAGAAAAATGTTGGAAAAAGTAACACTCTGAAATACCACCAATGTTTTATGAATATTGTATGACTCACTTTATATACACGAAATGTAACAAGCGCTTGAAATGGATAAAATACAGGAAAAATATCAAAAATACACATTGATGTTAAATATCCATTTTGCAACTGTTAAAAAATTAATGAAGTTGAAATATTAATGATCACAGACCGAATTTATTTTATGAAAGTGTATGAACTATGCAGTTTTTTGTTTCTGCTCAAAATAATTGGTTTATATTGAAAATATTTTTGTGCAATTATTTGGTATTCATGGATTTTAAAAGGTATTCAAGTTAAGTTAAAATATGAATTTATTCAGAATAAGTTAATGAATTAAGAGAATTTTGATGTTCTTTTTTTTTCATTTTTGTGAATTAAAAATTTATGTTCAGTTTGAAGAATCTTCTTTGACTTATTCAAATTTTCTCATCTTACTTCTAAATTTCATTTCATCATTTTTGAGTGTATTTCATCATAAAAATTCAGAAATGAATTTGTTGTATAGTGATGTGAAATATTGCAATGAAAATCAAAGTAGATTTTATTACATTTTTTCATCCTCTTGTTTCTCGTCATACTTTGACTTCCTTCCCTTTACAATTTTTAATTTAGAAATGTTCTCTTAAATTTAACAGTAACATCCCTTTATTTTACCTTCATTAAATAGCCCACACTCTTTTTCATTAAGTAAAAATAAAATAATGTAACACTTTTTCAAAACTTTCCAAATCATACTGACTGTAATTTTAACACTTTTCATGTCAAAAAAATCTTGTTACCTCATTATGACAAAGCAACATTTTTTTCCCAACAACGTATAAAAAAATAAGATTTTTTTCTTTTGTTAAATTGGATTTTTGAAAGGATTTTGCGGTTATAGAAACTAGCTGCTATGACATTGCACTGTCAACAATTATTGTACAATGCTAACAAAACATTTTTCTTGAAACTTTTATTATTAAATTTAATTTTCAAGATGCTGAATAGCATAACTTCGAATTTTTGCAAGATAAATCTAGAACTATTAAAAGTAAAAAATAAACTTCAATATTTTTAATTCACTTTAAAAAATTCTATACATATTTTCAGCAATCAGGGTGAATATTTAATGAGTTAATCCTTAGTCTAAGTTTTATTCATATTTTTTTTTATTTTATCAAAAGTTTGAACGAGGACATCAAAAGGATATTTTCATCACATAACATCATTCGTTTATTTTCTTTTCACTTAATTTTTTTACTTTTTGGTATCTTGAACTACAGGTTTTCTTCTCTTTTCCAACATTTTAAGAAAAAAATCATATTACTCAATTTTATTGGTAACAAAAATATCAAAACGACAAAAATGCCTTGAAGGAAGAAAATTGTCTTGGTTGGAAAAGATTTTCAGTGTAACCTACTCACAAAGAACATTATTATTTTAGTATTACTACTTTTGCAGTTCATCAAAGTTTCTTTCAATACCGTTCTACCGTGACTTCATTATTTCATATTTTAAAAATTTAAAGTGATTTTTCAAAAGCTACAGAGTAAAATATCAAAAAAAGTAATGGAACTGAATAAACCTTAAAAAATTTTATAAAAAAAATCTTGCCGATTAAAATTATTATTATTTTATTTTTGAAAGAAAATTATTTCGAACAAGCATAAAATAATAAGTGCTTGGTAAATCTTATTTCATGTTTAATTTAATTTTACTTTTTTATTTCAACAATACTAGTTTCAATTTAAACCTGACACGAAAACGTGATCAATAAGGCAACCAAGTACAGAATATTACGAAAAATTAACTAGGTCATAAAAATTACAAAAACCAGCATTTTTCATTATATGAAATACAAGTACTTTAAATAAACAGATCGAATTAGTATGAAAAATTATAGGAAACTAATGGATTTTGATAACTTTATCTCATATAATTTAGGCTTTGATTCTTAGAAAGTGCTTTTATGAAATTTCTAATTCATTTCATTTCAAACAGTCATAATAAAAATAATTTCATAATAAAATTTTAATAAATAGTAGGAAGAATATTTTATTATATTGAACACTGTAATAACAAATACTTTGATTTAACTACGACTTTAAGCGATAAAATGATTGATGACAGTGTGCGTATTTCATGCAAAAGTTAATAAGCATCGAAAACACTTAACGAATTTTTCTCCGGGTTTTAAATAAAGCCAAGCCGAATAAGACTTACATTTTCAAGCGAATATTTTTTCATTAATTCATCCTTAATGGGCAACACAAATGTTCATTTAGAGATGACTTGGAATTTCAGGCCGTAAAATTCAAAGTTGTTCTGGCCACTTTCGCATTGGTATCGATAGGACTGACATTCGCTTGGTTGTCATCTATGGCGCGCCTCAAGATCGCGACACATTTTACCAAGTGTGTGGTAGAGTCGGCCGAGATGGCAATCCAGCCAAGTGTAAATTCTTTAAACTTGCGAAAACGACTCATAGATTTTTCAAAAACCATCAAAAAATTTCCTGCTTCTCCTTCTATACCTTCAAATGGGACTGCTTTGACTAACGGTTCTGCATGGAGAAAAACATTTTTCTTCTGCCTCTATCACATTTAGCCAGATCGTCTCTCTCCACAAATAGCAGTAGAACTACCAACAATACTAATCATGATGTTGATGTGTCGCGAGCTCATCGTGTATTCGCCGCTTTATTCTCGATTTCTATCTTGGAGTTGAGACACAACCGTCCGCAATTTTACCAATTGTTGTGACAATTGCAGCACTGCTGTTCTGTGTCAAGCAGTTCCGGCTCATTTTCTTCCATCACTCACCCACTTATATCGTTTGCTCACATAATTGAGTACAAAGGCAGATACACACATCGCACCATAGAAGCATGCAAAAAGAATCTCTGTGCATTAAGTACAGTATTTTTTATTTTAGAAAACTTCTGCACTGAAATATTAAATTTTAATAATTTTTCATTAAATATACGTCATTTATGACGTAACTGTAAAAATCTGAATTTTCAATATTTTGTGCGAATCATGTTTATCCTTAGGCCAACGGATTTTTATTAGAAGAAGAACCTGGAGAATTTAAAGTCAAACAGAAAAAGTGTAAAATTTCATTAAAGACTCTGCCGTCACTGTCAGTTCTTCATTATTATAGAATTCATAATGAACACACATGAGTTCAAGAAACACTACCAGATTCATATAGAAGTGTACGATACAAATCTCAAAATCTATAACCAAAATAGTTTTATCACCATTTCAGACAAAAATCAGTCAAGTAATCATGTAATGTGATATTTATCATTCGCTATTTCTTATTCAATTTATTTCTAAAAAGGTTGTTTTATTTTATTGTAGATAATTTCTTTTTTTACTTTAACTTCAATTCACTGTTACAAACTATTCAATGAGCTTAAAATTTTTTTCAACAAAAATCTCTCCACTACACCCATACATTTAAAGTTTTTCACATT
This sequence comes from Culicoides sonorensis, assembly GCA_900002565.1. Lineage (NCBI taxonomy): Eukaryota > Metazoa > Arthropoda > Insecta > Diptera > Ceratopogonidae > Culicoides > Culicoides sonorensis. The sequence continues at coordinate 225,010 of LN483523.1, read as the reverse complement.
GTATCACTGGGGAAGACTTGTGAATATTTAAAAAAGAATTTAGCTGATATTTCGTTTTTTATTTTTATCACATTTTTCTCCTCTTCAATTCCCTTTTTAGCAAACAATCCTTTTATATTGCAATTTTCTTTTTTTTTCCTTTTATTTTTTATACAGTTTTATTTTTATTAGGATGAATTCTTTTTCGCCTCGCCTGATTACTGCTTCATGGTATGTTAGGGTGCGGGTACGTTATATTTATACATACATTTTTTATTTTTATCGTTCACTTCTTTTTTTTATATTTCATTTAAGAGTTTATTGTATTATATGAAAAGATATATTTTTTTATATCAATTCCGAGTACATTTTTGAGAAGCCATCATCATAATAATCATTAAAGTAAGAATTTTTTGTTTTGTTTTTTTTTGGAACGTTCTGCTTTGAATAGATATGATAAAAGTAAAACCATCGAAAATAAGACTTTTGTTTATGATCATACATAAACTTTAAATTGTTTTAGAAAATGTTCAAGAAAAAATTGAATGAGCTCTGTTTATTTTACTTTAAATTTTCATTCGGACTTGTTTATTGTCCCATAAAAAGTTGTTTTAAATTCATTCGTTCAAATATTTTCTGTACAATTTCCACATTTTATGTCTTTTTTCTTATATCATCACATATTACGTAATGTAACAAAAATTCTGGATAATGATTTGTGATGTGCATGGTCAGGGATCGTTTACAGTTTGTTGTTCTCCTATTTTTATTCGATAAATCAAACAAATTTATTAAATTCATTATCGTATTAATAAAATCCACGCATAATATGAGATTTAACATAATAAAAATTAATAAAAAAGGAAAGAAAGGTGTGCAATATTTTCATGTCTTACAAAACACTTTCATATTATGTATGAAATGAAAAAAAAATAGGGAGGGATTTCTTTGTTATGTTTTATGTGCGTGTTTAGTAAAAATTAAGATCGCATATTTTCTTTTCAAATTTTTTTCTTTAATGTCGATATTATTGGCAATATTTTTACCCCTTTCTTTTGTTACATTTTTCTTATTATTTATAATAATAATCAAATAGAATAAAAACAGAAGGCTCTTTTGTATTTTATTTGTTTTTATTAATCAACATTTATAGTTTTAGTTAAAGAAATAAATAAATAAACGTTAGAAATACACGCATTTGACTTTAATTTATGTGATAAATAGCGCAGAATGGACTCCACCTTTTATATTAGTGTTTCATTGTATTTGATCATATTTTTACCACCCACTGTTTGACTGAATGACTGTTGTTGATTTTTATATAAAGCATATTGGACATGGCTGACCAGTGAATCTTTTTTTTGTAAAATTTTCTGAAATCTGAAAGCATTCAAACTTTTTAATCATCAATTCTCATAACGCTGCCGATATTTTAATGATAAAAAGTTACAATTACATATTAACGGGTCTCCATATTCAAATATCCCAAATAAAATTAATTTTGCTTGACACCCCTTTTTTTCATCATCAAATAATAAATTTTATCAACGACAAATACTCATACGCACAGCTGGATTGCGTGTCTCTTGTTATAAAAGTTATAGCATTCTTAATATAAAAGTAAAAAACGAATTATTATTTTTGTGTTATAACACAAAATGTTTACAAATAAATATTTTGTAATTTTGTACAAAAATAAATAAATCCTCACCCAACAAAACTAGGCTATTCAAATAAACGATAAACAGTGTCAAAAAATAACAAACAAACAAACATTCAAACAACTGACAAAGAATAATCGATTAGAATAAATCTTCCATAGAGTTTTTTGATGATTCTAAATGAGGATATAATGGGATAATCACGATTTCCTTAACTTATTTATCACTATCTTACTTTCTTTTACAAACTTACATTCATTCATGTACAAAATAAATAAATGGATTTTTGTGTTATGGCAAAGAATTGTTGGGAATTTTATGGAAGTTTTTTTTTTCTCCAAAAAATATATTTATATGAATAGGTGTAAATCTGGCTCATTTAATATTAATATGTACAAGTGTCAAACATGTTATATAATAAGTGACGTAAGTTTGTTTTATTTTTGATGTGACTTATTTTGTGTTTTCTGTAAAAAATTTTGATGAACTGTAAATTCAATGAAAATATTGAATTTGCCAGTTTTTAATTTTTCTTCATTTTGTTTTTCCAGGAAATCTAATATCTGACAGTCCGTAACTCAGAACCTTCATAATTTTTTTTTTCAATCGGCTAAGGTTGGAACAAGACTAAAGAAATGCGAATTGGCTACTTTGATGCTCGATGGAAATCCAATCGAACAAGTCAACGAATTCACGAATCGCATTGAGTGTGGATGGCTGCGTAGCTAAATATGTGCAAACCAGGATAAGAAAAGCTAGGGGTGCCTTTACGGTACTTAACCGTATTTGGAGCTCTTCAGTCTATAGCAAACCGGTAAATTTAACATCCTTAGATCGTGCGTACTCTCTGTCCTTCTGTATGGCTGTGAGACCTGGCTCGCTACAGAAGACATTAAGAGAAGGCTGCAAAGTTTTTATCAACCGCTGTCTTGGACGAATTTTGCGTATCTTCTGGCCGAATAGAATTTCGAATGAGGAACTGCTGAGAAAAGCTGAGATGCAAAACATAAATATGGATATATTTTAGAAGTAAATTTGGTTATTATGGGCATCCCTTACGAAAAGACCCTTCAAAAGTTTGCCACCAGGTCCTTGTACACAACCCACAAAGCAGCCATAGAAGAGGTCGACCAAGGAACACATGATGCTCCACACTCTCTGATGTCAACTCAATCAGACAGACAAATGAGGAACAATTTAACAACCTGAGGAAACCGAAACAAATTGCAATCTGATGTTCTAGATAGAGAACTTTGATCGTCCTTGCTCTACATGAGGACAGTCTGGACTCCCTGAGGAAGCTCAAGTAAGTTGGTTTTTTTATTTTCGTATAAAATCGCGAAATTTTTAAAAACCCCAGTATTATTTTTCCAGAGTTTCCACATATTGATTTTGAAGATTTCTACGGCTTTATGCGATTTCCTTGATTTTTCATATTTTCTGAAAATTGCGAATCCCATATAAGTAATTTAAAGGAAAAACATTTCGATAAGTGAGCAAATAAATCAAATCTATGTTTATTTAACAATCTTTGAAACCTTTACTTAATACTTAGAAGTAACACATTTTAAAACAATTGTGCTACGATAAATGTCATATCTCATTATTCAAGTAAGCGTTCTACCCTTCGAAAACGGTACGTACATTATTATTTGACATATGTTAATATACCGTATTAGTCCAAGACATGAGTCACATAAATAATAATCAACAACAAAAAAAAATTCAACGTTAAAAAAAAGCTGCAACAACAAATAAGGATCATTAATCATTTTTCCACCACACTACACATATTCGAAGAAAACTTTAAATGGAGTCACTTTAGAAAAAAAAGTCATGATTTGAATAATTTTTTTTGGTTTTGTTATAAACGAGAAAAAAATGATGAAAAACAAGAAAATAAAAGGTCTGTAACTTAAAAGCTCAAAGCAAAACATTATGGAACGAAATAATTTGTTGTTGTGTTAAATTTAATGCTTTTATAATGTAGTGAAGAACCGGTCATTGTTTATACACATATAAAAATGTATATTCATGAATGAAAAATTATTGTTTACGATAATATCATCATCGTCATCGAACGAAGTTTTCATAAAACATGAATATGAAGGGAAAGGTGTGTAAGGGTCATCGTCGTCGCGTCATTGAAAGGAAACAGCATTTTTTGATTTTAATTTAATGTATCTTTAAAAAAATTTCTTAGTCATGGTTGTTTTTTATGCCATTAAATGAAGGAAGGCAAAAACGGACTGCAACAAATTGAATATTAATCAAAAATGTGTGCTATAATACGCTGGATTGCATGGAAAATTATGTTGTGATTAGCGCATTAAAGTTGTACATTGCTAATTTGTTTTTGATTATTATTTTTTTTATTGTGATGTATCACAATTATGAGAATTTAACCTTCATTTGATCTTTTATATGAAAAATAAATTTTATGACAGAAAGAGATTTATTCTATTTCCGGAAAATCATTTTTATTATAAATGAAATCATGTCGAAAGCAAGTAAAAAAATGATTATCACTCACCGGTTGATCATTGATGTACCATTGAAGTACAGATGCGGGATGCGATTTCCCTGAGGTACAATTTAAATTCAGATAATCACCAATTTGATATTGTTGTTGCTGTTCACCACTTATGTGTGGACCATCTTTTGGTAGATCTAGAAATATTTATATGAAAAATTACATTAATTCAAAGTATATTTCAAATAAAAAGAATGATGATAAAAGTAAACACTGTTGATTGTATTCTCTTCGGTATAATATTAATAAAGGAAAACGGAAAAAAAATATCTGACAAACAAAATGAAATGAAATATAAATGGATAAAAAACGTGATTGTTTTTGTTGTTTTTTTTACATAAATTTCAGCAGCTATAAGGGTTCTTATTACAATTTGATTGAAGGGATTTCCCATTGTGTTATCATCGAATTTAATGAACATGTAATTAAGTTTTTTTTGGTTTTATTCTGAGCTATTATTTTTACTTTAAAAAAATGGTGAATTACAAAAATACTTTTATTCATTAAAATATTTTGTATATATCATTTATAATGTCTGTTCCTAATTTCTTTTGCAGTTGCATTAATGAGTACAATGTCTTGAAGAGCTTGACCAGATCGACTGAAGGATTTACGGCGCATCATTTGAACGTGCAGAGAGTCTCAAACAAAGAAAAATTTGATCGTGTTCGCGATTATGTAAATGAATTTGTAAATAAGCCCTCTATTTTCGGAATAGCAGAAACATGGTTTTTACGTGACGAGACAGGAGAAAATAGTAATTCCAATGTTCCAATTGATCTGTATCAAATTGAAGGTTATGTGTCTGAGTACTGTTCGAGAGATGAAAGAAGTGCAGGTATTGCAATGTACCTACAAGAAGGTCTGAGATACGAAGTAATTTCTAAGAAAAACGGTCCTGTTTCTTTTATCCACGCTAAAATATTTCTTGACCAAGAAATGTACTTCTCTTACTTTTACATGCCACGTCTTTCAGATTTCCCCTTACTTATCTCTGAACTTGAAAACTTATTTACACAGGTTGGTGGAAAAAAGCACCTGATAATGGGTGACTTCAATCTAAACATTCTGAACGACAATCGTTTCACGAGCGAATACAAAACCTTGTGCGAGTGTTTTGGCTATGCAATCTTGAATGATAGAGTAACACGGGAAGCATCTGCCTCACTGATTGATCATGCTCTGGCAAACCTTAAGATGAAAGCTTGTTATACTATCGAACCTAATCTAAGTGATCACTATGCTCTTATTATTGATGTCAAGTTGAACCACTCTCCAATTGAAAAAAGTGATTATTTTGAAAAGAGAATTATTGAGTTTGAACAACTTAATCGTTTGATTACCCAAGATCTGGTCCCACTACAACAGTGTCCATCACTATCTGTCGATCAAAATGTATCTACATTATGTGAAGTCATCATACGTAACACATCAAATTGCACTACACGGCAAATGCAAAAGTTGCCGTATTTGTTGCCGTAGACGGCAACTTCTTGCCGTAGCACGGCAACTCTACGGCAATTGTACGGCAACAAATACGGCAACATTTTTAATTTTTTTTTTCATTTATACAATAAAATTTTTTCAAAAAATTTAAAATTTTCAAAAAACTCAAAAATTTCAAAAACTCAAAATTTTCAGAAAACTCAAAAATTTCAAAAAGGTTAAAAATTCAAAAAAACTCAAAAATTTCAAAAAACTTAAAATTTTCAAAAAACTCAAAATTTTCAAAAAACTCAAAAATTTAAAAAAACTCAAAAAAGTCAAAATTTTCAAAAAACTTTTAAATTTCAAAAATGTCAAAAATTTCAAGAAACTCAAAAATTTCAAAAATGTCAAAAATTTCAAAAAACTCAAAAATTTCAAAAAACTCAAAAATTTCTAAAAAGTCAAAAACCTCAAAAAATTTTTGAGTTTTTTGAAAATTTTGAGTTATTTTGAAAACTTTGAGTTTTTTAAAATTTTTAAGTTTTTTGAAAATTTTTAAAATTTTGAGTTTTTGAATTTTTTTTGATAAAATTATGTTTTTGTTACTGAATAAATGAAAAAAAAAATTTAAAAATGTTGCCGTACAATTGCCGTAGAGTTGCCGTGCTACGGCAAGAAGTTGCCGTCTACGGCAACAAATACGGCAACAATACGGCAACTTTTGCATTTCCCGTGTACGCTCAAAAAAATTAAAACAAAGAATGAATTTAAAAAGAAACCCTGGGTAAATCAAGAAATAATTAGACTCTGTAGATACAAAAAACGAATGTTGCACAAACGGCGTGATCCGGCTATTCGAATAAAAATAAAAGATATTGATCTCAAAATTGACAAAATCAAATCCCAACTAAAAAAAGAGCGTGTGACAAGAATGTTCCAGTTATCTCGTAATGCAAAACAAACATGGAAAAATTTGAACTCCATTCTTGGACGTAAAAAATCTGCTGTTGTCATAAAAAGACTGGTGACACGAGAAGGCAATCATGCACTCACTTCAACTACCGAAATTGCCGATGCCTTAAATAAGCATTTTGTCACACTTGATCCATCACCTCCCTCAAGTGATGTGAACGCAGAGACTGCTCGTCATCTTAACCAAACTTCCTTTCGTAGTATGTTCTTGCGGAACGTAACACAGAAGTGTACAAAGAACTGTCGTCCCTGGATCCTTCTAAATCATGTGGCTATGATGGTATTCAAAATACAGTTTTAAAAAAATGTGCAAACTCGATCACGCCATTTCTTACATTTTGCATAAACCAAAGCTTTGAAACTGGTCGCTACCCGTCATGTTTAAAAGTAGCAAGAGTTGTTCCTCTTTATAAAGCTGGACCAAAAGAAATTGCAGACAACTATCGCCCAATATCAATCTTACCATCTCTGAATAAGGTTTTTGAGCGAGTAATTGTCAAAAGATTGAATCACTTTCTGGAATCAACTAAGTTCTTTGGTAAATGCCAATTTGGATTTAGAGGTAAATCAAATACCTCAGCAGCCGTAACGGAATTATTAGACTTTATATACAAATCTCTAGATCGTAGTGATGTTAAATTGGTGTCAGGTATTTACTTGGATTTAAGGAAAGCGTTCGATTCAGTTGAACACTCAATCCTATTGAATAAATTGTACAATGCTGGTATAAGAGGAATCGTGCATGATTTGCTTTCAAGTTATTTGAGTGGAAGGAGTCAAGTTGTTACCCTAGACAACTCTACAAGTGAACCAAGACCAATCAATAGAGGTGTCATTCAAGGTTCCTGCTTGGGGCCAGTATTGTTCCTGATATTCATCAATGATCTACACAGTCTGAGTCTAAATGGCAAGTTATTTTTGTACGCCGATGATGCTGCCCTTTTTTATGCAAATAATGATGTGAATCAAAACTGCATGATGATAAATGATGACTTGAAAATTTTATCCACATATTTCTCACAAAACTTGTTAACACTAAACAGTTCGAAAACCAAGTACATGCATTTCTGTGGAAGAAAAACAAATATAGTTCAAACAACTGATATACAATTCAATGGTGAGATAATTGAAAAAGTTAAAACTTTCAAATACCTCGGTCTCATCATGGACGAACACCTAAGCTTCCAACAACATTGTGAATACGTTTGTAAGAAAATCAGTCCTGCCATCGGTGCAATGTATAAATTACGGAGTACTCTACCTGTTGAAGCATTGAAACTAGTGTACCACTCATTGATTCATAGCCAGCTCACACAATTATGTATCGCTTGGGGTTTGGCAGCAACCACCCATTTGAAAACAGTTCAAGTCATGCAAAACCGGGCTCTTAGAATCTTGTATAAATTGCCAATGATGACGAATACACTAGAATTATTCCAAGTTCACGCAAAACCCATTTTACCCATTAGAGCATTACATGAGTTTCAAGTTCTGAAATACGTTAAACAATGTTTAAACCACGAACTGATGCATAATGATCCATTTATTTTTGACCAAGCTATCACAAATCTGAGAGACAACCGAAAACTAATCATGCCTAAAACGGCCACAAATCTGGGTCGCCGAAGAATCCAGTATCTTGGACCTTCCTGCTACAATAAACTACCAATACCAACTAAATCAATTGAAAGCACAAATTTATTTTTAAAAGACATTAAAACTCAATTTTCCAAGACACACAATCTACATAAATTTGTAAACTTTTGAATTGGTTACATTGGAATTGCTATTAATTACATTTTTCTATTGATAAACATTTACATTTACATTTACAAATTACATTTACATTTACATTTACATTTACATTTACAAATTACATTTACATTTTCAAACAAAAAACAAAATTGGTGAGATGGTCTTGTGCTTGCACGTCCTCTGGAGGGGTAGCCTAGCCCTCGTGCTCCGTCCCAGTGGATTCAAGCCTGGCTTGTGAGATCATAAAGAATCATAGATTCTTACTCACACTTGTTTTATGAACATGTTCAGACTTTGTTAACTCTCAGGAATTCAGATGATCGCGCTTTGTTCTCCGGTCTTCTGTCAGTTCATTAAGGTAATTGTACTCAATCTATGCAACATAAAATTGAATAACAAATTAGGAGCTTAAATTATCAATGATCTTAAATTAAATTTATCGCTTATCCCTTAAAAGGCAGTGCCACTGGGATAGCAACAACTTCAAATGTAAAAGAAACAATAAGAAAACATATTGAAATAAATATACAATACAATACAATGTCTTATAGTCCAATAGAAAATTGTCATTTATTTGCAAGCTGTCATTTTAATTTAATTTGATAGTTGTCACTTATTTTGTTGGAATTTTTCTTTTTCTACAGTGTCCACAATAAGACCCGTCGGGATCACGATGGAGCCTTTTCTTATCTATTCTTATAGGCTATAGCTGTCACTTTTACATTGTGTGACATCTTTCACTTTGACATAAAAATATACTTTGACGTATTTTCGACATATGTTATTATGTCTTAAAACTGTCAAATGACATTCTTTTAACATCTATTGATTTGACGTTTATGAAAGATAATAAAACGATAGCTTAAAAAAGCTCGATACAGCCTTTTTTAATAATCGGTCGGTGGAAATAGGTCGACCCGCCTTTACTTTCTTTTCTTGTCGTGTGGATCAAAATAAGGAAAGTATTTTTTCAAAATTTTAAACCCAATGTACAAGGACTTCCTGACCCAACAATTCTTGTTTGAGTGTCGAAACAGCAGAAAATGCTTCTGATTAATTTTTTTTTACTACTAATTTTTTTTCAAACAAATTAAATTTCAGAATGGAAATTCACTTAATGTTAAGAGTAGTTTCTTTATAGATCACAAGCAGACAGGATTTTTGTACGTGAATTAAAAAAAAGTCATAAAGAATCCTTGAAACCAAATTTCAAACGTTAAAAATATGAATCATGACAGTTAGTCACACCCTTTTGATAGTATTTTTACTAGTACAATTAACTGACTGATGCAATAATAACACGTTACATGGAGAATATCATTAATTTTCTTTTTGCTTGCATGCATCACACGATACATATTTTGCCTTCATATTTTGAAAAAGCTAAACTAGGTTTAGTACAAACGAATACAGCAAGACAACATACATACACTCAAAAAAAACAGAATAAAGTTCAACAGAGTAAAAAATGGGCATCATTATGATTACACGCTCTTGACATAATACCGTCGTCATCGTCAACATCGTCGTCGCATTGTAACATCTGTTATCCAACCTCTGTTTGTTCTTATTTTACAATAAGTGCTGCATTTTCCTATTTGAAAATGTATATGAAAAAAAGACGAAAATTTTGATTCAACCAAAAATAATCAACATAGGCCGAGACATTGTATAGACAAATACTTTTATACCAAGCCCTTGTGATGGAAACTAGAACGGTGATTCTATAAATTATGTAAATTTTATTTAAAGTGACATATGCTAAATTATATCAATCTATTATTTCATTAAATATCCATTTCTACAACGACAAACAACTACATTGTACGAGAGGCAGTACTAATTTAAATATTCAAAAACATAATTAACTTAGATTATCCTCCTCATTCAAGCCCATTCATGTAGTGTATGTCAGTTTATTTCTCCGAATATAATATAAATATAATAATCATTATTATAAGGCTGAGTTTGAGCTTATACCTTATTTTCATTTACTCATTTATATGTCTGAATAATAAATTAAGAGCTATCATTGTACGAAATTCTCTATTGAAATAGTGTTGAACCAAAATTTATCACCACTCAAGATTATTATTATAATATGAATTAAATACTGAAAATTGTGTAAATTTAATTTAGACTTGTTTTGTTTTGTGTGTTGAGCTTCATTTTAAGATTGGCTTAAAGCAGTTTCATTAATTAAATGACATTTATCAGGGCTGGGTGACTGTTATAGAATTCAATGAATATCGTCGTGACATAAAACATCAGCTAACATCCGTATTATCAAAAATAATCCATGAATGTTACGAATAATGTCCAATAATAAGAAGAAATAGAACATTTTTCATTTTAAACAAATTAATTAACTACACAGTACAAGCAAAATCACATATATACTGACCTATTTTAGTAATGTGAGTTTAAAATAAACCCGCTGGGCAAAAATCTAATGGAAAAGCAAATCTATTTTTTGACTATATTTTATCTATCTAAACGCTTTCGAGAGCTGTCCGTTAGCCAAAGAAATTGTGGAATTAAAGAGCAAATTAAAAATATCAAGAAAGTGCCAAGAAGAATTAAACGCAATAAACGAACAAAGTGAACCGAAAAAATATATTATTTAAAATTTAACGTGCCACGACACAAGACGTTTTGCTAAACATTTTGAGTGATACAAACAATGAAAAGCTTTTAAACCTCCCAAAGACCCTCGTTCCTTGTTGAGTAAGTTTATTTTAGACCAATATATAGTCCTGGTAAAGAAATTATATGGTTATATTCCACTATATATGTATACATACGTAGCAATTCGTTGTCCAGAGGGAAAGGAAAAGATTGTCTAGAATACAAAGTTTTATACAAACTATGTATCGTCACAATAAACACAGAAATTGAACAAAATTTTAAATGAATGTGTTCCATTTAAATGAGGGATGAATTTTAATTACTAGACAAAATAGTAATATAATATTTTATTTATATTTATTCAGTGTAAATAATTTTCTTTTTCATTTTCAAAATACAAAATGTATTAATATGACTTAAAATTTAATACTTCCATGAATTAAGTTAGGGAAATATATTTGTAGTATAATAGTTTGTCCTAATTTGTCTCCCGTCCTTTGAGAAATCATAAATGGATAATATGAGCAGTGATTAAGTTAATTTGTTGTGCGTGATGTGGCCTCTTTATAAGACATTTAAATATTTTAAGCTTTTATGATGAAGGAAAAGATTAAATTTAATGGGGTAATAAGATATATTAAGGGTTTATATTTAGATCATATGACCTTCAAAATTTAAAGGCAATTTAAAGTTCAAATCATTTTAAATTTCTGTGAAATTTTCTTTCGAATTTGAATCACCTTAATTAATAACGGAATATGAGATTAAATATTAAAATGTAAAGAAAAATTTACGACAATCATTCGTCATGAAAAGAAAACAAACCCATATTTTTATTTGCAAAATATTTTTTTTTGTTTTCTCGTAAATTTTTTTTCATTTAATTTGGCACAGAACAGCAATGCAGTGCAATACATGAAAAAATATGGTAAAATTTTAAGTTGCCTCACCATTTTTCTTATTTTTCCGTTGACAGCTTTAACTTGTGTTTTTTTTTGTTCTTGTGTTGCTACCATGGTTTTTTTTTTACTTATAAACCATATGAATACAAGAAGAAGGAAAATTAGAAGCCAAAGAAATGATTACATGGGTTTTGTGCTTATATTTTTTTTTATTCAGAAAAAAAAAATCTGAGATTAACTTTTTTATTGTTTAAAATGTTTTTTTTATATTGCATTCAAAATAGAGTCTGGATAAGAGAATGTAAGACGAAGAAAGGTCTACCTTTAATAAGAGAGGAGATAAAAAAAAATTTAGAAGAATATACAGGAAAATCACCGTTTTGGAAATGTCGAGCATTTTTAAAAATTTGAAAAATTTGAAATACAAAATTTTGACATTTTACAAAAGTCAGTTATTTTGTAAACTTTCGTCATTTTGAAAATTTTGCGTTTTTGCATTTATAAATAAGGATCGTAGCTTGAGCCTAAATTTCAAGTTCAATCTGCACTAATAAAAGTTTCAATTTTTTCTTTAAATGAAAGTGATCAAAAATGGAGTCAAAACAAAAGTCTATAAAGTTTAAGATCAAATGTTAAATAATGTAACCGGAAATCTGGTCTTAAAAAATAATAACAGCAAATAAAAAACTAAAGAAAAAAGTAAATAAAAATAAATAAATGAATAAACAAACAAGATTTTAAAGAAAAAAATAAGTACAACAAAAGAAAATCAGGGAAAATCTGTATGACTTTTTGTAAAGTCAAAGAAATGCTTGGCAGAGTACTAAAAACAATTTAAAAAAAATATGCTTGAGGAAAAAAATTGTTTGTTTATACATAAATTATTGTAAAGTGACTTGTTTTTTTCTTTTTTTTATCGATTTTTAAATAAATTATGTAAAAAGAGCTTCCGTCTACCTTAAACGCAACACAAGCGCATTACAAAAGATAAACATCAATGGTTTTAGACCAAATACAACGCAGAGTTATTAAAAGTGATTCCAGAGACCTACGTTTTACGTTCTACGAGATTCAATCAATCTATTTTCAACCCATTCTGAGATGAGTTTTTTGAAATAGGACTCACTCAAAAAAGGGCTTCATCGCCCTTTCTTGCCATCTTCCGATGATGTATTGCCAGTTTGCCAAAACGCTCTAGGACATGAAGTTAAAATCACAAAAAGTTGAGGTTTCGTTCCTAAATGACATTTTAAATCTCCAGCATTAAAAATTTTGACACGTTGTGTTCTCGAAGTCGCTATCATCGCTTCCTTTTTGTCAAGATTGCAATTGTGCAATTTTTCTTATTAATTCGGTCATAGAACCTTCAAAATTGAGATTGTATTACTGTTAAAACGTTATTTTCCGTCGTTATTTCACAAAAGTACTCATGATATCTCGTTTTTAACAATATTTGAATATTCATAAAATCAATTAAACTTAAACAATGTCCTCAAAATTTAAATATCAAACTAAAATTTCATTTAAATATTTCTTTTTTTGTGATTCAAATTGATCAAATCATTTTAGCATATTCCTTTAAACTTAAAACCCATTAAAAGAAAATAAAACTATAAATTGAAGTAATGAGAATTTGGCCACAGTTTTTATTTAAATTATGACAGAAGATAAAATTGAATTTAAAATAATATTGTGGTGTAAAGCTCTTTTATTAAACAAACTAGAGAGTGATAAAATATACATTACGTTTAATTTAATTTTTCTTCATTTCTCTCATTTTCCTCTGAATTTATCAAACACTTGTGCAGCTTTTCCATTTTTTCTATTCACATTATTGTTATTATTATTGTTTTTTTTTTTAACATTTTCTTATAATAAAAACAGTATTTTGACACAAATATGGTCTGTTTTTAATGGTGAATTTCAAGTGAAAAATAAAAATACTTTTAAGAGGATTGAATTTTTTTTTTTTTATTTCTTTCATTATTATTATTCTCAAAAGAATATTTTTGTATGTAAAATTAAGCACTGATTTGGCAAATGCTATTTATTATCTTTCTCACTCATTTTTAATAAGATAAGAACCAGGACTAAAGAGGATGAAAAGAAAAAATCTCTTCATAGTTAAGTACAAAGTTATTTTTGGAAATTTTTATATGTATGCAATACTGAAACGAAATTAAAGTTAATTTAATTAAGAGGAACAAAATTGTTTATAATCGCTTTGCAAATTGAATTGCATTTTAATGTGGCGAATAAAATGAGATGAAACATAATTTTAATTAAAAGCAAAAAATAAGATTTTAAAAAGAAATAATTACATAAAATTTAGTTTGACTTGTTTTAAAGGCTATTTAGATAAATTTAGATAAAATCTATAAAATTTCCTTCAAATTTGCGGAATATTTTTGGCTGTAAATTTTTTTCGTGAAAAATTTTGAAATCACTAATTTTACTTGACCTTTTACAGAAAATCTAGGACGAAAATCGAAAAATGGAAAGAAGTTTATCTTTTGAATTTTAACAAGAAACTTCTAAGCAAATTTTGAGGTCTGTTTTAATTTTGCACGAAAGTGAAAAATTTTACCCATAGCCAAAATGAGCCATTTTGAAAAATTCTTCCATTCTTGACATTTCAGCTATTTTACAGACAGGCGGACGGCAGGAGCCCCCTCAATACTAGCATTTATTTCAAATTGACGGAAAATGCGTTAAAAACTCGCAAATGGTAGGAAATTTATTTGACTTTCGAAATGTTTGACGGAACGTCAACTTTTTTGCCTTTAAAAAAATGTTACAGTTCTTATAACTCATGAATTTTTTCTCAAATGACATGCCATGAATAAGCAAATACTTCATCTTTCCATCTTCCTTATATAGATCATAAACTAAAAATTTTTTTTTAGTATCTTTGAAGTTTAGAATTTTGTTAACAGAATAACATAAAAATACAAGAATAAAAAGGTTTAAAAAAAACAGATAAAAAAGAGCATAACGTGAAAAAATGTATGTTGATTTGATTAGGTTTCTTCTTGAATGAATGAACGAACATGACTTTGAATACCTCAAATTTTGATGATATTTCTGTTATGTTATTTTTTTTTTTATTTACATTACATAAATATGAGATAAACTCTTTTGATGTGTTTATTTTTTGCTTTACTGTAAATCATTTTGGTTAAAAGAAGTATTTAGTGTAAAATTTTTCATACACATAAAATAAATAATTTCATTAAATTTCATACTCTTTTTTTTTATAAAAAAGGAATTCAAACATGAAATTTAATGCGTATTTTCTGCAGGATATTATTAAATGAAGTGAAAATCAAATGAATTCTTTTGAAGATAAATAAGCTGTTACTTACACACAACTTCCATCCTTCCTTCGGCTTGTACTGAGGCAAAACTTGGTGCTTCAGCTGATATTTCACACCGATACAATCCCGACGATTTCAGTGTTAAACCGCGTAACATTACGCGTGAACTGTCAGAGAATTGGTGCTACAAATAAAAATAAAATATTAATTTAATTTAATGTCAACTTTTTGACTTCACTTGTTCTTTGTTCGATTTTCATTCATTATTGATATCATTTAATGTTATTTGTTCAAAGGATTATTATTCATACAATCAAGATGTGACATTTATTGAACTAGACATGAAAATTGCATTGAAACGATAAATTTGATCAAAATATAATATAATAATAGGTCTGTAGGACAAATGGCTTTAAATTGATTGGAAAAGAGGTTGTCAAACTCTATAAGAAGAAAATTGTTATGAGTAATAGGACAAAATTATCATCATCGCATAACTTTTTCAAACAGAAAATATTTATGGAAAAGAAAAAAAAGTTTTTCTGCAATATGTCAAATGATATGTTCATTGCAAAATTATTTTTCCACAAGAAAGATATTTGATTTTCGTTAGAAATAAAATATGAATTGTGTCAATTTATAAAAGCATATCTTTTCTGTGTATACTTTTCGACTTTCTTTGACATCATTGTACAATAAAATGTTTCTATTGAAATTTTCAGATTTGTCTACAAGTTTAACCAAACAAAAATTGAAACATGTCTTTGTCAAATTATTCAATGTGACTAAAAATAATGAAATTTTTTGGAACTAAGATAGAATTTTATCAAAGTACAATTTTAACAAAATAAAATACATATCTGGAACTAGATGTAACGATTAAAAAACTCACAAAATAAAATATTTTGTTTCAGATGCAAAATTGAAAAGTAATATTTTGAATAAAAGAAAAGTGAAATGTAGAATGAAGCAAAATTAAATGACAAATTGAATGAAATTGGTCTGAAAAAATATTAATAATTCATTTCAAATTTGACTGCATTTTTTTGTTGAGTATTTCCTTTGAATTCTTTCTTCTTTTCTTAGGAATTTTAACGGTTTTTTGCTAAGTTAAGTCTATAAGCTTTTATTAACTTTCTGTTTGCAGCTAAAGCAAGCATAGATGTTTTGACGGCCACTTTGAAACTTTGTAACTGATGTACCTTAAAAGTCACAGAGTAATGGCCAAAAAACCGCCATTTTTGGCCTCTTAATTTATGAAATATCGACTTGGTCAGTTCAGTAAAGTTGCAGCTTGAAATATTCTCTATAACTTTGCTTCAGGTCAAGTTTACCTAAAACTGATGAAAATATCATTTTTTTCTTTGAATAAAACTCTAACCGTTAAAATATAAGACAGAATCATTTGAGGCATTTTCCATTGATTTACTATTAAAAAAAAAAGTTGCATAAGAAATAAAAGTAATTTTTCGTTTAAAACCAACAAGAGACAGACAATTTTGTTTTCCATTTGCAATTCATTGCTTGTTTCAATGGTTTGCACAAAGATATTTTCCTAATGTTCATCTTTTCCATTTTAAATTTTTCAAAAACACAAAAATTACTAGTGCATTAATTCAATACATCCCACAAATAATAAATAAAGACAGAAAATCGAACAAATTTATGAACTTCTCATGATACGTGAGTTGAATAAGCACAGAATTTTATTTTCATTCATTCTTCATCCAGAAGCATTGAAGCATTCTTTTTCCTTATTTGATCATGATCAATCTTTATCATTTTTACAATTTATCTTATACATGATTTTTATTATTATAAAGAGGAAAACAAAAACGAAAAATACTTACATCCACTTTGATACCTTCTACTCTGTAACTATGTATGGGTGGTTTTGCCTTTGGCATGTATCTATAAAATTCTTCATTATCTTTGTAAAATTTAACTGAATATAATGTTTCGCCTTCATCATGTTGTTCATTGTTGTCAT
The DNA here is from genome assembly GCA_900002565.1 of Culicoides sonorensis. NCBI lineage: Eukaryota > Metazoa > Arthropoda > Insecta > Diptera > Ceratopogonidae > Culicoides > Culicoides sonorensis. The sequence goes on along the minus strand of LN483523.1, from coordinate 207,845 downwards.
AATTATTCAAGCCACTACCAAAATGCTGCTCATACACGTGATGATTGCGGTTATATCCGTTATTGTTATTGTTGTTACTACTTTTACCATTCATTTCATACTGGCATTCCAAAAGTGCACTGTCAAGTCGTAATTTGTACGCAGGTATGTTGAAATGTATCATTCGTAAGCTTGTTATGCCTGAAAATAAAATGAAATGAAATTTATTTTAAGTTAGTGAAGAGTTTTTTGTTAGAGCATTTCATTAAGTAAATTAAAAATTACAATTGATGAATTACATCAATTAAAAGATAATTTTAAAATCCTCTTATATGTGATGTTTGGGAGAAGTATCGTAAAAATAAAATAATTAATTTGTAATTGTTTAACTTAAAAGCTTTTTGAATTACTTGAAGCACCAGGATGGTCCAGGTTCATTTCAAGGATGTGGATTCTTAAAATCACTTGCTCAAACATATTTCAAGCCAGGTGATCTCCTCTGCTATCACAAAGCCTTAAGCCTTGTAACGCACACTTGAAAAGAAATTGGCAAGACTCTTCTAGAACAGGAAAAGACATCGACACTATGGAAAAGGATTGCTTGAAAATTCAAAATACTGTACAATAGACACCGAGACCCCTTTTAAAAGGAATTGAACGAATTGAGGGAATAGCCGAGGCTTTTATTTATCTTCGAAGCCTATGGGCACTATTGTTCACTGACGCCATTGTACTTGGAAGAAGATGGTCTTGAGATTAGATAATTAAAGACCAAACACATGCTCTGCAAGTTTTTGAAGCCGGACAGTCTATAGTCGTATAAACGCTAAAATATGAGATTTTGACATTTCTTCTTGAGAAATTAATCAACAGGGTATATGGAATTGTATGGAGTGTATCAGTAAAAGAGAATTCTTGTTGAAATTTATGGAACAATTTGATGAGATAAAAAACATTCATGTTAAACAAGAGAGTGTTTTGACTGATATTCGTAATCAGCTGAGTAAACAAATCGAAGAATTTAAAAATTTTAAGGAGCATATTAAATTGAATGTGAATGCAAATACAATTGGAACACCAGCAGGAAAGAGACCTTTTGCTAGTTTATTGGCAAATTCATCCGAATGGCCTTCACCAGCAGCTAAAAGAACAAAAAATACATTAAAAAGTGCTGATAAAATAAAAAGTGCAAATAAAGAAAGAGATCCTATTCTTATAGTGAAACATGATAAGAATATATATAAAAAAAATGGTGAGCAAAACAATATTAAAGAGTTGTTAGAAAAAATAAAAATTGAGAGAATCAGCAAAGGATTTAAAAATACAGCAATAATTGAGTGTAGTAACAAAGATACGTACAAGAGTCTATTGTCAAAGAAGAAACTGTTTATCATGTGGAATGTCGTATACATAGAGCCGTATATTGGTATATATTGGTGAGCAAAACAATATTAAAGAGTTGTTAGAAAAAATAAAAATTGAGAGAATCAGCAAAGGATTTAAAAATACAGCAATAATTGAGTGTAGTAACAAAGATACGTACAAGAGTCTATTGTCAAAGAAGAAACTGTTTATCATGTGGAATGTCGTATACATAGAGCCGTATATTAATATTGGTAGATGTTATTTGTGTCAAAATTTTGGTCACAATGCTGAAGATTGTGAAATAGATGAAGAGTTTTGTTCTAAATGTGGTGATAATCATAGTGTTATAGTGTGCAAATCAGAAAAAATTTGTTGTATTAATTGTTCGAGAGCAAATGAGAGAGGAGAAAAGTTGTCAACTGATCACTACGCTTGGAGTCGAAAGTGTCCAGCTGTTCAAAAGAGATTTAAAATAGTCAAGGAGAAATTTAATGTATTCTTTTAAAATTGTATATATGTAATATAATTTTATGTAATTTATTTAGTGCAGTTAAAAACATCATCCTAAGGATGGACCTTTGCAATAAATAAATAAATAAATAAATAAATAAATAATAATACCCTCAAAGTGGATCCGTGTGAGAAGTTATATCATTGTTATTAGTCGATAATAGTACACTGACTACATAAAATTCGAAAAAATATACTGCCAATCATCTACTTCCACATTCACTTCATTTAAAAAAAAAGAAAATCTCTTCTTAAAATTCTTTATCAAGTCATGTTTTTATTTTAAGTAATCAAACAATTATCTATAAATTTCACAAATAAATTTCAATTCTCAGCTGAGATTTCAAAAATTTTCCTACATAAAATACCAAACACACCATAAACTGACACATTTTCAATAAAATTTCATTTACTACGTCAGTCTGCTAAATGTTCCAATACAAAATATACACATGCATGTATAGATAGAACAAATATAGAGAAAATAAATTTAATTTTGGAAAAATGTTTTTCAATAATTTAATGCCTTTGTGTATTCAAGAAATTTTACCGTATTTTACCTAATTCGTTCTATTCGGTATCATCATTATACACAGAGCTTGAATTGAAAACTAACTGAAAAACCTTTTTTTCATATAATAGCATAATAGTACAAATAGAGAATAGAAAGTTGATGGAAATGAAATAACTGAAATGAAAATCAATACCAATTCGATTGTTGAATTTTCGACAGTAAAATTATTCTATAGATGCATTCACTGTTCATTATATTATTGAAAATGAAATTTAATTTTCCTTTTTTTTTCCTCTCTGTATGTATTCAGCAATCAGTGTGATGATGATGATAATATTCATTTTATGGTTATTTGAATAGAATTTCAAAATATATAGATGTTAAGATAAAGAGTGTTCAACGTAAAAATTTATTCAATAAATAATAAAATTGAAAAATTTTTGTGTTAATGAACGTTGTATATAATGATCGACACTAATTGAAAATATACACAAGATTTTAGGTTGAATTAAATAGAACGAGTTAATGAAAGAGTTTTAAAAGGGATTACACAATCAATTTTTAAGTCATAATTGAATTGGTTTTTAAAGTAATTACAAGAATCCTATTATTGAAAATGCCTTAAATACTAGAATGAAAAACATTAAAATTCCTTCTCTTGTCAGTCTTAGTAAATGGATTACAATACACCCATATTATAATTTGAGAAATAATTGAAAGGAAAATCACTTTTTACAAATACCTTGTTATTGCGTTCTTTCATCTTCTTTTCTAACATAATGAATTATTTACTTTTTCAACTATTCACTGAATTGTTTTCACAGAAAACCTTAATTTTCTTCATAACAATTCAAAATACACAGAGAAAAAAATACGCACACTTCTTAGGAAAATTTTTGCAATAAAGAGAAATTTTCTATTTCATAGCTCTGTATATAGTGATTTTTAAAAAGATTTAATTGACTGTATAAGCCTCATACTACAATAATCCAATTATTTTTGTATACTTACACACAGGTAAGATATGTGTGGATTTAAAACCGTGATTATTTATACAGAACATACATTAACTCACTTTTATAGCTTCAATTTAATTTGAATAGAAATTTTTAAGAAAAGATTTGAATAACTGTGTATCTGCGTCTTGATACTAATGATGTTAGGGAAAATGGAAATTAAAAAAGGTTTTTACGTGCAATTTCATTTCAGTCTGCTTAGTATGGCTTTTTGGTGAACAAAGATCTTAAGGCACCTTGATTGAGCCTCCTCCGGGGTTGTCATAGTCCAGTGTTTAAAGCATTTGTATATCGTGTTGTCTAAATCTCGTGGATCTTACCCTGTCGGAAGTAAACTTCTGAATTTCAGGAGCTCAACTCCTAAAATTCATGAGTTAACTCCTACTTTTCAAGAGTTAACTCCTAATCTTTAGGAGTTGAGCTCCTGAAATTCAGAAGTTTACTTCCGACAGGGTAAATTGAAAACAGCAAAACATTTTGTTTGGATTTTTTAAACCATTTTTAAAGCTTTTAATGAAATAGATCTCAAAAATCAATTTTTACGGTATTCTTGTTCAAATAAATCACTCACTTTATTCAGCAAAGTTGTTGTTCGTAATATAAACTACGATGTTTTCTTGGACCAGGTTTTGGGGTTTTCATACAAAAATATTGAGAAATCATCCAAAAACTGTTCAAATTAAGGTGAATATCTTGAGAATGGCAAATACATGAAAATTTTGCTTTGTATAGGAAAATTTTTCCCAGCCACCTCCATTTCTTTAATTTCATCGCATATATTTCGTGAAATTAACCATACAGAGGTGATTATTTAAAAGGTTTTTGTTCTAACTTTGAACTTAATAAAGAATTCATTCAAACTTATATTATGATTATTACTGTCGTTAATGATTGTGATTAAATGACAAAAGAAAGTTTATCAGCTGTATAACCAAAAGTGTTTTTTTAACGATTTTAATCTAAATTCCATCTGATATTTAGTTGAGTTAGATTGAAATCGGATTTTTTAAGGCTTGAACTGTGTTAACTGTGGTGAATTTTCGTCTATTTCAATGATTAAGGTTGCGGAATAAATTTTACTCCCAATCATTTTTCAAAATCATTGAAAATTTTAAGGCGATGGCTTAAAAACATTTCTCTTTTGATAGATCTGGATCACGTCCGTATTTTTTCATAGAAATCATTGCAATTGCTAGAAAATCAATTTATTTGAGAAGCTTTTTCAATTTCCTTTGATACGACGAAATTTACATACAATGTAAAATAAATCAAATTCTAATGGACAAAAATTTAAGGCGTCGCTTTAAAAATTCGTAGGAAGTTTTTTCAATTCAAAGGAAATTTCAACACTGTCCTTATTCACCTGCAACTCTTGACTCACATTGTATCGATTTTCTTGCTCTCATTTTAACTTAAGAAAAGTACCTGGTTAAACTAAACAAACATTGCATAATGAATAAAAATTAGAAAAGAATTAAAATAACGGAAGTTTAACATAAATTCAAGTCAACATTTGTTACTACGTCAAAAAAAAAACCTTAATTAGTCAACATAATTTCAAAACGGAAACGACAAAATTAGGACTAAATCAAGACAAATCAAAAACAAATCTGTGTGTCAACTTTTCCCTTTTGTCTTTGTAATATAATACAAATTTTCCACCCTTCTTTAGACAGAAAACAATACAAATTTGTTTCATAATACTCGAAACCAAAAAAATTATAAGAAAAGAAATGAATGTAATAAGACACATTTAAAGAACAACAATAAGCGAAATTTATTTTTGTAGCAAAAAAAAACGGAGCATCCTCCTTAGAATTATAATAACTTTATGAACATAAATAATTTCACGCAATCATACACACATACACACACACATACAGCTTGTAGAGAAAAAACAATTTGTACCAGTCACATCCTAAAAGCCATTACATCATTAACGTGAATGAAATAGGCTTAAAGTCTTCATGATATTATTTGTTTGTTACAAGGAGTATTTGTAATTTTTATTACATTAATTTTAGGTTAAGAGATTTTTTAATAATACAATATTTTGGTTGAATTAGGGGTTTTTTCATGGAAATGCAAAACCCCTAAATGATAATTAAGCAAAAAAATGCGGTGTTGAAAAAGAATCATAACTTAATTCCAATTTATAGCCTACTCCTAAAAAAACAATTTCATCTTGGATTATGTCATTTTCCTCTACTCGTTTTCCGTTTTGTTTGAACATTCTCATGGCAATTAGTCCCTTTTCTGTATTCCTCCCATTAATAAAAAGTAATAATACATAAACGAATGTAATTTTTTTCCCTTTCACTTTTATTTTTGCTGTTGTTTGTTCTTTTTTTTCCTTTACAGTCACACACAAACAAATTTTTTTTTACAAACTTTACGAAAGCACAGCAAAAAAAATCTCAACAAAAAAGACTGAAAGCATACAGCTGGGATTTTGTAATAACAATAATGATAGTTATGCGGACATTACTCTTATTGTTCAAACAAACACCACAAAAAAAGAATTGACTAACATTTACAATGAAATGCAAATACACACACAAACACATATGTTTAAATGGAATAGAAAATTTAATGTCAGCATTTATGGTATTTTATGCAGTAGAAAAAATTTGTGTTTGGATAAATAATAACAAGGAGGAAATAGGAATTTTAAGAGATGAGAAGTCATTATGATGTGAAATGTAGTGACATTTACGTGACTTCAAATATTAATCACAAGTAAGATGAAAAAAAATTCGATTATTTTTATTTTAACATGATACTCTTTTGACATTGTTAAAGAGAAGTCTGACCTATACCACTGTGTTTCAGTTAATTTGAATATCACATAAAATGTTTTCATCAACACCCAAAACCAGGATTTTGAGATTTTATTAGAACTGGTGGTGATGAAGTTGATAATTTTTCATGTCAAGCGAAATTGTCATAACAGCGGAGGAATTTAAGAAGTGACACAAATATGAAGTACTGAAAGTCTTCCGGACGAATGTTAAGGTGCTTTGTGCCCTTTCCAAAACAGGACTTCGACAAGTTGACGCACTGTCAACTCTGTTATTTAACGTGGCTTTAGAAAGTGCAATGAGATGTGCTGGCATCAAAACATCCCGAGCACTTGCAACAGGTTTGACGCAGATCTTGGGATAATGTCGATATTGTAGGCAGTAGAAGTAACCGATATATAAACTAGTCTAAAGATAGAAGCGTTCAGATTAGATGACGCAAGGAACATGAAGACAAATCCACCAACGGTTCCACATCAAGAGGCAAAAATCATCAACAACAATGGTCCCGGCAAACATGCGCTTTTATGGTCTCCAACGACATTTCTGCTCAAAACTGTTGACAAATAAGATCAAGTGTGCCATCTACAAAACGTTAATAAGGCCAGTGGCGTTGTACGGGTCCGAAATCTGGCCACTTACCAAGAGCGATGAACAGCGGCCACTGTTATTTGAACGAAAAGTACTACGTACGATCTTTGGTGCCATACATGAAGGTGACAGATGGAGAAGAAGGTATAACTTCGAGCTAGAGCGGTTATTTGCGGAACAAAACATAGTTGCAACTGTAAAAGTCAACAGACTTCGATGGGCAGGTCATTTGGCACGAATAGTCTTGAGGGCTGCCGAGGTGGCATCCAACAAGACATGAGAACATTAGGGGTGCAAAACTGGGAACAGGAAGCGCAAGAAAGAGAAACTCGAAAAGTTATTCTTTGACAGGCCAGCCTAAAAAAATGGACGGAACACCGGAGCAGTAAGTAAGTAAAGGCATTTCCAACTGGAAACGAATAATACTTTAATTCTATTTCTTCTTTTTCTGTATTCAGATCAGATAAGATTTATAGGGCGGTTATTCAGCCTGTACTTAGACCTGTGGCGGATTGGCCATACCGTCAATCCGGCAAATGCCGGAAAGGTGGCAGTTGATCGTCTTTGAGATTCTAAAATTTCATGGCCAAAGCGAGAATCGAACTGCCAACCTTAAGATTGATAACCTAACATGCAATATAGCTTAAATTCCACTTTTTAAAAATTCAATATCAATTTATTAACAATTGTTGTCATTTTCATATTATTTTTCTTTTGCTTTCAAAACAAATATTTATATAAAAATTACAAAAATTCCATTCAATACTTTCCTTTCATTGAAAACAATAAAAAATCATTATTGATGCATTATTTTTATTGGAATTTTAAAGGAAAACATTCATTTATATTTCCTCCCTCAGAAGAAAAATTTCATTTGTTTACCAACTGAAAACAGACATAAAATGAATAAAAAAATGTTTTCTTCTCTTCCCATTATGTCTTGTATTAGTTCATATCTATCTAAAATTAATATTATCTTTATCATCTTAAAAAATGAAGAAGAGAAAAAACTGGAATTTTCAATTTATTCCTCCTTTCTTTATTTTTATCATTATTATTACATGGTATTATTTGATATGAAGAAGACTTTTTTTTCTCCTTATTTTAAAGTGAACGATTATTTATTTTTAGCTGATTATTATTCCAAGAGTTTAAAAAAAAATCTCTGTTGTCATAACATATATTTAATAATAACAAAAGCAAATGAAGCGAATATTGTGCAAAAAAATATTGAAATATTTTGAAGTGGATTTTTATTTTTTCGTTGCTAGAGAAGAGTAAATCGGGAATTTAATAATAAATTTTTGTATATATTCTTGTTCTATAAGAATAAATTTCAAATTCCATAACGTCATATTCATGGAAAACCACTTCAAGCGTATTTACATAAAAAAAAATCTCTGTTGTCATAACATATATTTAATAATAACAAAAGCAAATGAAGCGAATATTGTGCAAAAAAATATTGAAATATTTTGAAGTGGATTTTTATTTTTTCGTTGCTAGAGAAGAGTAAATCGGGAATTTAATAATAAATTTTTGTATATATTCTTGTTCTATAAGAATAAATTTCAAATTCCATAACGTCATATTCATGGAAAACCACTTCAAGCGTATTTACATAAAAATAGAAACCACCAGGCGTTCCCATTTTTTTATTTTATGATATTTTATTTCTTGCATAGTGTTACACATTTCAATTGAAATATTAAAATCACTGAAGCAAATATCAAATTTAGATCATGCATCATGGAATCAAGTGTGTATTTTCAATTTAATAATAAAGCGATAAACCACAAATGCTCAATCGAACGATTGCCTTACATTTTATGTGTGTATGTGTGTGTGTGTGTGTGTGTGTGTATGAAACCGATACACGAAAAACTATATATCCGGATACTTGTTATTTGGCATTTATACATTTGTATTGTTGTACCACAAAAAATGTATTGTTCGTGTTTCTCTTGTAACACTCGCACGGTTTCATATTTTCAATTCAGTGTAATTGTAATATTGTGTAATGAAAATTCAAAAAGTAAAGCATATTTCTATTATTGTGTACTTTATTGAACAAAAAAACCCTGATTGTGCGTTTTATTTCCGTCCTAACGTTGTTCTAAGTGAATAGAAGCAAGTAAAAACAAATAATAATAATATGGTTAAATACCACACTCAAATTTTGTATTGATTTTTTGGTAAGTGAAATAATAACAGCTTTTTAGGGCTCTTTTGTTTATTTATGCTTGAAACTAAGTAAAGTGAAATGCTGTTGATTCATTTCAAATCACAGTCTTTAAGTATTCAATTTGAGATTTTTAAGGAACGTATGTCCCATAGCTCAGGGAATTGAAATTTTAATAATAATAATACATAAGTCGTTTTATGAATAAATTTCATTGAAAGCCAAAATAAAAAAAAATTAAATACACAAAAATGGATTTAGGCTTTTTACATTGCGGTTTTTTTTCCTTTTTTTGAATGTGTATTTTATTGTTATAGCTCTACGTTATTCAAGGCACATGAAAGGGAATAAATACGATTTTTTGTGAATGACTTACAATTTTGATGTTGTTCGGAAAAAGGATACATGTTTAGAATATTGAAGTAAATTGATTCTTTGGCGTGAGTTTTTCTTTACTTATTAGGTTGTTAAGTAATATTCAATAAAATCGAGTATTTAACAACTTACTTTAGAAGAAATCAATAAGTGAATTGTCATAACGTCCTATAATTTAAGTTGAAGCTGTGATATAGTGCTGTGATAAACATCATCCTAAGGATGGACCCCAGCCACAAGTAACAAGTAAAAATTAAGTAATAATTTTTCTTTTTTGATTGAATTGACTCAACACTTTTATGATTGTCTTTGTTTTTTTTAAGGCAACGAGAAATGTCATGTCTTAAGATTAGGTCAGGTTCCACAAGGACACCACCGCCATGCTCTATGAGCTGGAGTGTGCTCATTACCTTGATGTTATGTAGTTTTTTTTATTGGTATTTCGTCTAATAAAAACTACATTCAACTAACTGCACCCTTGATAGGTCTACCCAGGAGCTTTTTAGTGAATAATAATTACATAAATTTAGTTATATCTAAATCATATTCTTATTTTAAATTTTTTTTTAAACATAAATTTGAACAAAGAAAGATCATTAATATCACAGAGTTCATTAAAAACCTTTTTGCACCTATTAAGTGCCGAGTTAGACTCAAACCGGTTTCTATAGTTGGCCTCTTGTAGAGTTCGTTACTTCCTCAAGTGATGGCTAGTATCTCTAACTTGAAAACTATTGTTTATTTGACTAGAGTTGATTCTGTGGTTTAGAACATCATGAACGAAGGAACAGCAGTTCAATCTTTGTCTGTCTCGAATTGTCATTATTTCAAGTAAATTCAACCTGTGAGTATATGGAGGGGTTAAAAACTTCACCAGCCGAAATTTGTCAAACAGTAGAGCAAAAATCTGAACTGACTTGAGTCTGGCACAGTCACAAGTGATGAAAACAAGGACTTCAGGATGTAGACATCATTAAACTCTTTACCCTATCTTTTGATCAATCCAAGAATTGATTTTGATCTACTAATGACGATATCAGTGTGCTACTTAAAAGAAAGTTTTGTGACCAGCCAGACTTCGAGATCTTTAATTACGCTTACTCGATTCACTATCAATTCAGATATTTCGTTGTTATAAATGGTAAAGTTCTTGGTCTGACTGAAAGTAAGCCTAAGAATTCAGATTCCTTTAAAAAAATAACAAAAACAACAATTTTACCCACAAAATTTTGAACATTAACCCATTTTCGCCCAGCGTTGGGTTTTCGCAATGTTACCTTTGTCTCAAATATCTCGAGAACCATGGCAAATACATAAGCTTTGAAGGAAAATCTAATCGACCTGTTTTTGGATTTTTCTTAAATATTTTAGGAAATAGGCTTACATTTGCGTTTCGTGATGTAAGCAGATGTAGGCATTTCTGTATTTTGGTAAGCAGAACACAAAGGGGCCAAAATTTGATATAAATGTTCATAATTTTTTGATGCTGATCTATTGAAAAAACGAATCTTTGAAATTTATTTACCATTTATTTCAAAAAAAATTAAGCAGTAACATTAACCCTTTATGGCCTAGGCTTTCAAAATTTTAGATAAGAATTTAAGCCTAATAACTCAAAATTAAAAAAACGTTATTTTCTACAAATAATTTTTATCGTAATTGAAGACACTATACCAAAAATTCAGATCCTTAGGTCTACTCTTTCATAGTCTAGAATGAAATGGGTTAAATCAATTACATCAAATATTTTCTGTTAATTTCATTTTAATTGATATTAAAATTATTTTAGATCATCATAAGCTTTCAAAAGTCTTTTTTTTGTTATCCAAATCATAAAAAGTATAATTAATCAAGAAATCAAATTAACCATTCAATATAAAGTGGAAACGCCTGGTCATCATTACAAAACACATGTATTTCGTAATATTAATGATCATCAAATCAACATTTACAAAATAATATCAGCATGTCTAATCAAATTTATTCAAACACTAACACACAAACACACACACATCACAAAAATTAATAGAATTTATCTACAAGCACGAACAAGTAAATGACATTTAACAAATCAACAGATAAATACTTATTGTTATTTGATTAGTTTTTTTCCTTTTTTTTTTGTTTTTCCTATAAATATATTTATTTTATACATTTTTTGGATCTTAAAAACCCTCTCACTCTGTTTTTTGCTATATAAATTTATACGATAATACTTTCTGTAAATATTTTGATAAAACACGAAGGCGTGTGTTTTATGCCAAAATAATAATACAAGAAACAAGATAAAAAAAAACATATAGACAAAGTTTTGTTCTTTCATTTCATTATATGTGTCTATCTTATAAATGTGACCAACACACATTTTGATGCCAAGAGAGAAGAAAAAAAAAACGAAAAATTAACTGTATATTTATATTCATTTGAGTTGTTGTTTGTGTTGATTTGATAAAACTTTTACTTTTCCAAAAGTAGTGTTCATTTGTTGAGAGATTGTGACCAGAATTTATATTGCAGTCAAACAAAAAAAAATGTTTATTTAGTAAACTACTTTAATGAATAGTTATGCGGAATTTTAAATGAAATTGTTTATGTGTGTGTGTGTTTTAAAAGTTATCTTTAAATTCACACAAATTTAATTTAATTCACACAACTTAAAAAATACATTATGGGTTCAAATTTACTCTGAAATTGAAATTCAAATTTATGTTAATTTACCAATTACTTCATAATATCATTAGTGTTATGTTTATACATTTTGATGTGAAAATACCCACTTTATTATATACATATAATTGTTACTTTGTTAAAAGCATGAATATATTTACTCTGCTCTAAAATATAATTACCCTAAATGGCATACATTTTATGTGTTACACACACATACACACACATAGTGAAGAAACAAAACTAAATTTTACATGTATCGACATAATTCGGGCATTAAACGCATTATTGTAACCTTGGGCATATATATTTTATTGCTTTGCTACACAATTACACCAATAATAATAATAATTTTGTAATCAAACTATATATTGATGATGTTGTACTTGAATAGAATAATAATTGTATTTTGTTACTGTTGGCAATATATTTTGGTTTTAATTTGGAAAAGAGAATTTCACAAGTATTTTGTTGTATAAACATATAAATTGTGTGTGAAAAGTATCGCCAAGTAAGTAATTTTCATTTAAATAATTTATTCAATAATTTGGAATTTAGTGACAATTTATTGATTAAAGTTACAATGAGTTGTTTATGAGCTTAATGACGTTGTCCTATTAAACTGCGCTATGAGGCAAAAAAGGACACTTATGTAGTTTCAAGGGTCACCATGCCAGTTCCTTGACATCACATATAAACATGAAGACAAATTAAGGGGGACTGTCTTGAATTTTACCATCCATATGAGCGAATTCCTGCCGCCCTTCAGGTGTCTGTGGCTGGCAGGTCACCCACAGAATAAAAGGCAGAGTCAACCTGATAGTCACAAGTGATGAAAACAAGGACTTCAGGATGTAGACATCATTAAACTCTTAACTAAATCTTTTAATCGACCCAAGAATTGATATTGATCTACTAATGACGATATCAGTGTGCTACTTAAAAGAAAGCGTTGTGTCAAGCCAGGCTCCGAGATCTTTAATTACGCTTACTCGATTCACTTTCAACCCAAAAATTTCGTAGTTATAAATGGTGAAGGCTTTGGTCCTGGAGAAGCTTATCACACTACATTTGTTAATGTTCAGGACCATTTAGTTGATTTTACACCACTTCGCAACAGTACTAGCTGTGTTCTGTAGGGCTAGCAAAGGGTTATTCTAAAATGAGTGCCGATCACAAGTTTTTTAATTTTCTATCTATTTTGCCAATCTGTCGATAAGTTACGGAGACGGACGCGACTTAAGTAGCTATAAGTCAGTTTTGAGAAGCCTGTTCTAAGCTGAGCCAATGCCGTTCTTGTCTCTTTGGGGAGTTTGGCCTCATTTATCGATATCTCGGGCGGTGGTTCACCGAAGACCTTGTTTGCTTCATAGCTGTTTGTTATTTTTTTTTTGGTGGTACATCACTTGAAGTCGTTTTAGCATACCACGATAAATGGCCTCGTCTGTCAACCACGGAAGTCAGATCTCCGTTAATCAAAACTCTGTTAACCTTCATTAACTGCCATTTAAACAACAAATTATCATCCATCAAACTATTTCAAATCAACAAAAATTAACACATTTAGTTAATCCTGACCATTTCATAACATTACATTTTCTGACTCATCTGGGAATTCCTGTCAAAATTTCATAATTGCAATCATTGAATTGAAATACATGATAATTGACAAGAATAATTTGACCGTAAAAAATGATAAAGTTCAACAATTGCAATTAGCCAATTCAAAAAAAAAATGTATCACTAAAACTTTTATTTATTTAATTGGCATAAAATGTATTTTTCACTCTGCAAATTCAAAAACAAATTTGATTCAAATCTCATATATTAAAATCATCAAATAGAAATAAATTCTTGTATTTATATCGCAAACAATCATATTATAATACAAAAGGATGACAAAAAAAAATTTACGTTTATATGGTAATTTCAATTAATTAGGTTTTTGGCTAGTGAATTGTCAATTTTATAATTGCATCTATATAACTGGAATTCAATGACGACAATATAAATATAGCAATGAAAATTGTCGATACACATGATTAAACGCCAATATTTTTGCACCTGTCTATTATAGGTCATATGTGTGTGTTTGTGTGTGTGTGTGTGAGGTTAGAAACATTATCCAAATGACAGGACAATTTTATTCGGACAATCAAATGATATGCATTAAACTTTATAATAGTTGTCGACAATTTTCAATTTGGTTGCGTGTTTATTCTTTTTTGATGAACGTTATATGGTGAACCGACAAATATTTGGACTTATTATTTGTGAAAAAATCAATCCAAAAAGTGAACTGATCCACTTCTACCGTATTATATACTTATATACCATATATAATGATTTTCAGAAAGCTTTTGATCTGGTTAACAATGAATTGCTTGTCTCTGAGTTGAAGAACGGTGGTGTTCCTGAAACCTTTCTTCATTGGATTCAATCATATCTGACTAGCCGAACGCAAAATGTTAAAATCAATACGTGTCTATCAAAATCCATAAATGCTTGTCCTGGTGTACAACAGGGGAGCCGTTTATGCCCTTAATTGTTTATGTTATTCATTAATTCAAACTGTGATATTTTTACCAACTGTGATTTTCTTTCATATTTTGACGACCTAAAGATTTACAAAGTAATTAACAATGCTGATGATGCTGCTATTTTGAATTATTTATATAACTGGTGCAATTCTATGTGTGTTGTTACATGTTCCTAAATTTCTGAAAACTTTATGTCGTTTAATTATATCCCGAATGGTATTGTGCTCGAGAGATGTTCATCAATGAAAGACTTGGGAGCTGTTATGGACTATAAATTAAATTTCTGTGAATACATTGACCAAATCATAGCTCGTCCGATGCACGTCAAATAACAAAGTTGACAGTGTGCCACCTTGACAAAGTCCTATTATGTTATGATAGCGTACTAGCCAGGAATCGAACGCATATTTCCAAGATCACCTTAACCTCTTTATATTTTTGGGCTTTTTATAATCCAAAAACATCATTCTGTATGTACTAGTGTTATCTTATCCTAATAAATGTGAATATTGTCTTTTTCTCAGATATTAATAGTACTATGGATGATTCAGACATTTTACAATGTTATGTAGTGTACTTTTGGTAGGTGGACACCATTCACAGCTGCTTAATCTAGTTGAACTAACGACTGTATGTTAAACCGCTGCACCAACGGTAAGCTAAAAGTCCAACTTATAAGAGCAATAAGGGCAACTCTATTCAGTCATATAAGTTTATGATCAAAGCTTAGTTCTTTCATTACCAACAAACAGCTCACTGGTTTGACTTTGTCGTAAGGTACCTTGAACTCAATTTAGAGGTTGTGAAAATCTAGTTCGTCTGACGATCTCAGCATGTGGACACAATCTAAAAAGTAGCTTCAAGAAAACTTTGTTAGCAACCGGTACGACTTCTCAGTTTCAAAATACAAATTCTAATACAAAAGTTTTTGAGCTTTCACTAAAAACGCAGTTTCTAACGGTTTTTTCTTCGTCATACCGTCAGCTAAAAACCTCTGAGCAAGGTTTTTGTGTGTTGTAAAAACGAGCTCATGATGATTAAATTCAGAATATTGATTTTAAGATCAGGTTCATGAAAGAGAAATCTGTTGGATTAAATAAAAACACCTTTGTTCAGCCTATTGACACAATTTCAAAAATAATAATAAAATTAAACTTCACATAAATATTATGACCTGTGTATAACTATTAAAATAATGACAATCATAATGATATTTCATTTAATGTTCACTCATTTTACTTTCTGTGCACACACTCACACACACACAATAAAGCTCAAAATAAAATAAATGTAAATAATTTGATGATTTTGATATCAGAACGATATTGCATTCATTTATATTTGAACAATTCAAATTGTAGAATCTAGAACATTGTAGATAATAATAACAAATAACAACACTATAATATTGTGTATATCCGGTTCATTGGTTAATTGCAGGACAAATAAAATGTGTGTGTGTGTGTGATTAGCAGGATGAGAGACAAAAAAAATGAGAAAATATATTGTATTAAATGGGTGGACACTGGGAACAGTTAATAGAGTGTCCATTCAATGAATATATTTAATTACTTGTTTGGATTCTTGTTTAACTATTTGACCAATTTTTTCATATCAATTATTCACACTCTGAACACATTTGACATGTTTCTATGAGAATAATTTATCAGGTCATACATTATTTTTGCAATCACACATTGATTGAACTAATGGAAATGTGTAATTTGTGGAAAATTACTTTATTATTTTTATTTTCCTTTGTAAAACACTCATAATTGTCATGTCGATACATGCCACGTGTTTGATAAATATAAAAAAGAAATACATTCTGCTCGTTAATATAAATGTTTAGATAAAGATATAATGACAACTTATAAGTGTGTTTTTGATAAATAATAAATATACTTATTTCAAACTTTTACTTTTAACGTTTTTTTTCTTCCCCTCGGTAAAATTTAACAACAATAACGAAGTACTTTACTATTGTTTTCTAATAAAACTTTTTAAATGAGCTAATAATAACAAAGTTTTTGTTTTGATAAAAAAAAAGAAAAATTCAAGAAATATTTTTAAAATAAAATGACAAAATCATTGAAAAATCCATCAAAACAATTTAAACTTTCTTATTTCTTACCTTTTTGTAACGCATTTTCAATTGATTTTGATATAAATGCGAATTTTGTTGTCATTTGTAGTCTGTCTCTTCTCAATTAAAATAAAACTATAACTTAAATTCAGAATTGAATCGAAATGCGATCGTGTTTTGTATTTAAATGCATATTTTACCATATTTTTTTTTGTTTATATAAAATAAATAATAATGTTGTCAAATAAAACAAAGTTCACTGAAAATTGAGGTACGGACTTAAAAAGAAATAATTTGATCTTTGTAATTTGTTGATTTTATTTCATTTTTGTCATTTTCAATTGTTTACGCACTGACGCTCTTCAATAATATGAAATTTATCAGTAAGAAAATTGAATACTGTATTATTTTTATTTTAAGTTTTTTTTCTTTTAATGGACTTATTAATTTATCCAATTATTTTTAATATCACTGTCATGACAAAAAATTTACTTAGAGTATTAGATGAAAAAGTTATCTAAAGGACACAACATAGTTGCAACTGTAAAAATCAAGGGACTTCGATGGGCAGATCATTTGGCACGAATGGACCCCGTCCAAGCCCCAGCTGCGATATTTCGAAACGATCCTGAAGGTCACCGAAGTGTTGGGCGCCCCAAAGGAAGGTGGATCGATGGCAGCCAACAAGTCCTGCGAACATTACGGGTGCATAACTGGAAACAGCCATCGCAAGATAGAGAATCTTGGAAAGGCATTCTTCAACAGACCTAGTCTGAAAATTGGACGTATTGCCGAAGAAATACACACTAAGTTGAAAACACCTCGCAAATCACCCGGAGTGCTTGGTGATAACCCTTCATGCGTAGTGATTTGCGGGGCTAATTTTTAAATGTAATTTTAGCATATTTTTTGTAAAAAATATCAATTTTGTGGGCGGTCAAATTGTCAGCATTTTTGCGCTATGCCCTGTCTTTTTTCGCAATTCACAGTTTTTTCGCGATTCGTAACGGACGGACAAAACGGCACCCTACAATACCGGTATGTTTAAAAAAAAATGCACAAAAAATATCATTTAAAAAATATTAAATGAACCTCGCAAACGCCTCATTATCGCTCCGTTAATAATCCCGCATGCGGGACATTTAAAACTTAGAGTGTAAGTTAGGTAAGAAACTCCATGAATGTATCAAGTATTTTCAGGAGCCCTGCCCCTCTGTGACAACTGGAAGCCTTATCCTAGAGACGTTAAAAGGATTAGCATGAATTTTCATATATGATTAGTTTAAGAGGGTGAGAAGTTTTTCTTACTGAAGCCACAATTGGGCAGAATTCATCTGCTTGATCCGTAAACCATTTTTTATTTTCTAATTTGAAGATCCTTAGTGATATACCGAACAAAGGTTCTGGGCCAATTAATTTCTCATTTGCACCTTTTTTGCCAGTTTGTCAGCCTCCTCATTTTCCTGTAAATCAGTATGACTCGGTACTGATGTCATGTTCATTTAAAAGAATTAACAAAATTTAAAGTTAATTTGGAATTTATCATGTTGTTCGAGAATGCTTTTAGTGATGCTAGGCTATCAGTAGGTGAATTTGAGTGAATATAGAAAAAAAATATATATTTTTTTTTTAAATATTTTTATGCATATTCGCAAGAGAATATTTTATAGTGTGGGCATTTGAATTGCATTTCTATCTTTGTCAAGTGAAGAGAAATTTCTTTGACGTCCTTCACATGAAAATTGCAATATCAATTAAATTTATTTACTGCAAATAATTTAAAACAACATGTAAAAGAAAAATTACAAATCAATTATGACTGAAATGAATCTCTTTGAAAAAGTTATTGTTATAGAAAATTATAATAAAAAATATTCGCTCACACTAACATCTCATGCCTGTCTTTTTAATAAAATGAACAAAGAAACCCCATTCTATGCCTACACTGATTCAAAATGTCAAAGTTTAATGAGTTTTCGTTACAATTTTTTTAATAATGATCCTAAGCAAGAAACAAGAATATTCGATAATTAGTTTCATCATTTGTCAAATACAAAATTAGTGTCTGTTCAATGTAGTTGAAAAACTTTTCCTTCGTATATACACGTTAAATTTTCTTCTGTTGTCTTCTATTTTCTCCCCATTTCATATCAAAATACACCGTCATATATGAAATACTGTTATGATATTTTATGTAGCTAAAACCAACAACAACAGAACACTTTCGAGTGTTAAATAACTTTGTTTATCATTCTTATGCCTGGTTGGGCTGATACTTGTATGCATTATACACGATATTTGGTTTGCAAATTGCCGACAAGAAAGCTTTAAAAGATATAGAAAGATTTGTGTTTGTTTTTTTTTTCTTTCGAACTTACATTTTTTTACATGTATTGTTAAACTGGGTTCAACAAAAAAAAGGAGATTATTTCTTCTTTTTGAAGTTAGCATATAAATATTATAATGTTTTAGTACATATACATCCATAAATGAGTGTTTATCTCAATGAAATCGAACAAATTCAGGGTAAAAAAAGTAAATGAGAAAACAGTAAAACAGCAAAAATATAACATGAATGAATGGGAAAAGTTTATCGTATCAAAAAGTGTGTTCATTCGTTTCCTCACCACATCGTTTCATTAGAATTTTAGTCAGAATAAATACACACACACACACACACAAAATTAATCCTTGAGCATTATTATTATTATTAACTTTTTTTTTGTTTTTCTACATTTATCCTTTTATCTGAATTTTTTTTTTCTTTACATATGTAATACAGTGAAAGTTTTTACAAATCCATTCATTTAAATGTTGGAAAAAAACCTTATAATATAATAGCTCATAAAAAATCTCAGTTTTTTTATTGCATTCGATTCATACGTATAAAATGAAATTCAAATGATGAACGAAGAAAAAAAGCTCATAATACTTAAATTATCGTTTAAATCCTTCTATCGTGTTATCTCTATGTTTATAAGCGCTTTTACTTATCAAATCACTAAATAAACACGCACATGCATAAAAAAAATCCATTAAAGAAATAAAAAAAATTCAAATAACATGGGATAACATAGGCATAATGTCAAATGATAAAAAAAAAAACAGTTGAAAGTTTTCTCATTTATACAGGAACTAACGATCAGGAATGAATGTCTAATACTATGACATGTGAAGGAAGTGTGCAAAGGATTGTTTTATTGATAGTAAGATTAATGGAAAAAGTGAGAAGGAACTTTCTCTATGAGCGTATTTTCAATGTTAATCATATCTTTATAAAATACCTCCATTTCATATCTTTCTGCAGTGAGAGGCCTTGAAAACTTTGTATAGACTGGAAAGAGCTAATGCTTAGGACTGCTGTAAGTCAACCCTCGCATATTCTTAATTTCATGATTTTGCCAATCATGTACTCTCAACGGTTTCCTGGTACCCTACTGGTTTTGGGATTAGACTGTGGGAGCTAGATGCGATCAAATGCTCAACCAGACAAATTAAAGGTGCTCAAGTTGATATTTGTCCCATCGATAATTGACCTGAACCAGATATATTACTTTCACTTAACTGTTACAACTCCTACTGGCATGCCAGAGAGGCTTTTGCAGGAATGAGTGCCAATGAGATAGGAATCAAAGGATATCTGATCCAATTGAAATCAATTGGGTCCTCTATTTTACTTTATTTATACCAATGATCTAGGTAAACTCAAATTAAAGGGAAAATTATTAATGTTCGCTGATGATCTTGCAATTTTTTACATCTCTAAAAATAAAACTGATCTATATGATTGGATACATCATGATGTCGAATTAGTTTCGAGTTATTTTAGAGTAAATAAGCGGGTCTTAAATTTAACCAAATCAAAAGTTTTATTTCTGGGCAATAAATCCAACAGGGAATGCGCTGAATTAATAAGAATGGAGGATGTCATTATTGATACTTGAGTAGCTTTGGTGGTGGGCTCTGTTCACTAAAGGATCTGATTGTTGAACTCTTCACCATAGTCAGTAACTATAGCAACTGTTTCGTTTGATCTAGTAAAGTAATTGGGTAGCTATTTGTAATCTTGATCATGCTTTTCCCCAACTCATATAAAAAATTTGAAATAAATAAAGATAATGCCCTAAAAAGCATAATTAAATTTAAAAAAAAATTCTTTGAGTGTTCTTTGAAACCTTCGGATTGGACATCAATTAATAATGTATGGAATTGACTGCAGCACAGTCACATTGAGCTGAATCAAACATACCCCACTTGTTGTGACAATAATTACATCTGCCTTGATTTGTACGAAAGCGATTTAAAGTAGCCCACAGTTTTCTATTTGAGTTCATTCCTGCAACTTTTTTACATGGTGATAAATGTATATGAGCAATAAACCCATTTGTAGGTCTTAATGCTGGTTCTTATCTCTGAAGATTCTATTAACTACAAAAATTTGGTTGAATCTTAACGAACCAAACCATTCCCAAATTCTCCAATATTTTGTATAAAATTTTGAAATCCTTGTTAAGACGCTTGTGTTCTAGTGTTCTTATCCATAATTTATCTTGTTAGATTATAATCATCTAACATTATTCAAGTGATATTTAAGTATTTGCTCTTATGTTTTTTTTTCTCTCCCTTGATTTTAAATCATCTCTCTTTTTATAGGAACAACATAAAATCAGTCCTTAAAATACACAAATATTTTAAGAATATCAATAATATAAAATCATAAGAAGATTTGAAACCTATTTTGCAAAAAAAAAAAAATTTCAACTTAAAAATAAAATTTAAACATTATTCGAACTTAACATTTTTGAAAATGAAAGTCATCTAATAGCAACTATTTAAAATTTAAGTTTTATCTAAAAATGTTCGATTCAAATGTACTTATCTTATTTCATCTAATCGACCGAAAAGCATTTTAAAGCCCATACTTGAAATAAAATTTTGATAGAAATATAAAAAAAAGAAAATTAAGGTGAAACACATTTATTCTTTTTTGCACCTAGTAATTTTAAAGGTATTTTATTGATAATTCCTTTAATTTAATACCGTTACCTTTTTTCCTAGATATTGTTGTTTTTGTATCATCCTAAGTCCTAACTCACAAACATATTAAATTGAAAAAAAAGGATGCAAAGGTGATACATTTTGATTAAAATATTATTATTCGTATTTGTTACCTATCCGAATGAATGTGGGACAAAATTTACTCCTAATATCATTTATTTTATATTTAATTCACCAAATTCTTTGAAACATTTAACAATTTACGATTAAGGAAAAAAAAAATACTTTATTGGATCTGAATATATTTAATATTTAACAGGACAAAAACAAAATTGTGGGGTAAAAAAACTCAGTCAACGTCACTTCCTTTTGTATTGTGTCTTTTCTTGGTGTTTGCCATTGTGTCAATCGTAACAATGGCATTTTTAGTTCGTTGTCCTCTTTTTTTTGTCTCACACTTACGCTCAAAGCCATAGACATTGAAACTGTTATGACAAACAAAAATACGAATCAATAACCATCAATTTTAGGACAAAGATACCTTTTTTTATATTCTATTATCTTACGGTGTATTGTAACAGATAAATTTATATGTATTTTTTTTGGGTGTATATGAAAACGATATACTTTACTTATCGAAAAAATTCTTTCTTTTTTTTTTGAGATAATTTTTATCTGCTTTTGTTGTTTGTTTTTCAAAGAAAAACAAAATGTGTGAGATGGTTGGAAAGTAATTTATAATGTTTTTTATCAACACCAATTTTTTCATTGATTTTATTTCTAGATAACGATTCAAGGTGATGCTGTTCCTTGCACGACTTCACGTTTTTAGGTGAGACCTTGGACATTACATGGAATGAGACACATTTGCTTTTGATACGCTCACTGTCAATTTTTTTGAAAATTCATTTAAATTTCAAACATTTTAATTTCATTCAAACTTACGAATTCAGCTTGTTATCAAAGCAAGTTTAATTCATGTCATGAAACTCAAATACGTGCATTTTAACAGAAACTTGATTTTCTTTTAACATTTTTCTTGACAAGTGTGTGTATGTGTAGAAAATTCAAAAGAAGGAAACCAGTGTCAACTTTTTTGTGTCTAATTCAATTAAAAATGTTTTATACTGTCAAAGTTTTTTTCGGTTAATTTTTATCAAATAACATGAGCAAAAGTTAAATTCAAAAGAAATGTTAGTCTAGACTTTAAAATTATCCATTTAGTTCATTTCTTTAGAGTGAATTTAAATTTTGTATCTTTATTTTAATTTTATTTTTTTTACTTAAAATATTAAATAAATCAATAAAATATCTTTCATCACCTCAGACAGCTACTCTAGTATCCAATGACTTCGCGCACTTAACGTGGACTTGAAATGTCACCCAAACACTCACGCGATTAAAGGTGAACTGTCAAGACTCGAAGACAGAGGAGTCAAAGTATCTTTCGCCTGGGTTCCATTTCATTGCGGGCTTGATGGTAATGAGAAAGCGGATATTTTAACGCGGGACTCACCTGACCGGATTTTCGACCAATACTTAAAATTTTTTCGCTTATTCATGGGGCGCCATGCCCATTCCATTTTTCCTCAGGTAAGTTTAAAAGTTTGGTTCTAAGGTAAAGAATACAGTAAAGAGATCATTGTGACTGGGAATCGTCTCATCACAAACCATATGCGATCAAATGATCATTTTAATCGGATTGAAATTGTAACTTCAGCTCTATGTGATTGTGGACAGAATTATGAGACAGTCGATCAACTGGCGATGACCATTTTATTTAAGTGGAAAATTAACCCAGGATTTGGCGCAAATGAACATCTGCAAGGACACTCCAAACCGCGATATTCTTGTGCCCAGGAATTTTAACGCAATTAAGACCCTCTCTGCACTCCTCAAACAAAATAACAAGGTCATTTCATCAACTACAGACCAATAATGCCTATGTATCGCAAGGCAAACACCATATTTTGTAAAATGTGTTTTTTTTTTGTTTTAATTGAAATATCTTTTTAAATAAATGATATAAAAATTAAAATATCTTGTCTTACCTTGATATAGGCATGCACACAGCAGGAAAATTATGTATCGAAACCACATTTTTGTTGTATTTTTTTCAATTTATTTTACATATGAATAACTTGTAAAATCACATATTTACATGCATGGTCAAAAATTTTTATCCTCTTTTCACAATTTTATTTATTTATTATTTTACGATTCTTAAAATATCACATTTTTATGTCCGGTTTAATACACACTGCAACCTGTAAATAAAGATAAAAGTATGAGAAGGAATTAGTTAAGTGAGTTATAATCTGCTCAAATTGCAATAAAATATTAAAATTTTTCAAAAAGATAAATGTACCAAGCTCGTTATTTGACCTCAATGTAATGTTTAACTGAAGCAAAAAAAAAAAAAAATCTTGATTAAACGAAATGTGCCTTCGGTGTTTTGCTTGAACACTTCTCAGGGTCATTAAAGACACTTATAATTGGAATAAAATTTCAAATAAAACTGCATAAAATTGTAATTTATTGATTTTTTTAGAAATTTTGAATCATTGACATGGAACAATTGAAAGCCAATCTTAATTTCAACACATGTCACGAAATTTCATATTTCATTGAAATACAGAAATGCACTAACTTCATGGAATTATAATTTCATATTCTGATTTTACCTCGTTATTGTAAAGCGGGTTTAAAAGGTTCAAGGCGATTTTATATCATCAGACAACAGGAAGAAAGGTATGATTATGACATAATTCCCAAAGGAATATACCTTTTCAAATTCATTTTTTATTACTACATTTTTCCAGTTTACTCGTCTTTGATTTCATTTTTATTATTTTGCTTTCAGTATATTTTTTACATGAACAAAAAAATTTGAAACGTAATTTTAAACGAGCACGTTTAGCATATTATCGTGGCCATACGGGCAATCTGGCAAAAGCCAGAAGGTCACAGTCAATCGTCATGTAAAAGTTAAATTAAGCTTTCATTTAAAAGAAAATCATACAGAATGCTAGTGTTTAGAAATTCAGAGCTAGATCACAAGATGAGACCTTCCATGTTACACAAGAAATTGATCAGATGACACCCAAAATCGTATTTTTCAGAAAATACTATCAAAGAAAACACACATAAATTTCAAACACACAGGAAAATTCAATCGTAATCCAAACACGTCCATTTTCCTGTTTCTGTCTTTTATTTACTTTAAAAGCAAGAGAAAAAAGTAATCTTTTCATTCGTTTCACAATCACAGACAGCCTTTGGCACTCATAAATTTATAATACGATTTGAAACATACTAAAAGTCAAAACATTTACCCCATCTCTTATGGCTATTATGTTTTTTTTTAACTCCAATATTTCTTTTTATTCGTATCATTAGGATATTAACAAAAGGGTGTATCGTTATAAGCGAGTAGGATGTGGCTTGAGATTATTCATCATAGTTGACATTCATAAAATACTAAAAAAAACTCAGTCCAAAATCTAATGATATTTTATTTTCTTCTGAAGTTTAACAACTTCAAAAATTACAAGTTCTTTGAAAGTGAACTTAAAAACGAAAAACAAGTGAAAAAAATATCAAAATCTAGAACTTGTGCAATTTTTGATAAGAACAATGTTTGACAGATTATTCAGAACAAAAATTGGACAAGTTCTAGATTTTTATATTTTTTTCACTTGTTTTTCGTTTTTAAGTTCACTTTCAAAGAACTTGTAATTTTTGAAGTTGTTAAACTTCAGAAGAAAATAAAATATCATTAGATTTTGGACTGAGTTTTTTATTTTTTATTTTTAAGTGTTACTTTTGATTTATAACACTCAAAATCAT
>LN483523.1:0-182272 GCA_900002565.1 Culicoides sonorensis | reverse complement strand
TCCTGTTCGTTTTAGGTATATGGTGTCTTCTGGAAAGTTTTTCAGAATGATGAGGCGAAAATTTTGGCATGAAAATAATTTTCCATTTTCTTGGAAAATTTTCGGAAAATCGGTTTTTCCATGGTCACCCTATTTTTTAATATGGACACCCTAATTTTTTTATAGCCTATGTTACCCGGGCTTTGAATGGGTAAATATGCCTAGAACATACCATGGGTCTATTTCGAACCGTTAAGGCGTAATCGAAAAAGAAACTTTTTTTGTGCATAAAATACAAAGAAGAACTTGTAATAAGAGGGACATTGTGATGAATGTGAATGAAAAATGACTTGTATGAGAAAAATTTTTTTCCTGTTCGTTTTAGGTATATGGTGTCTTCTGGAAAGTTTTTCAGAATGATGAGGCGAAAATTTTGGCATGAAAATAATTTTCCATTTTCTTGGAAAATTTTCGGAAAATCGGTTTTTCCATGGTCACCCTATTTTTTAATATGGACACCCTAATTTTTTTATAGCCTATGTTACCCGGGCTTTGAATGGGTAAATATGCCTAGAACATACCATGGGTCTATTTCGAACCGTTAAGGCGTAATCGAAAAAGAAACTTTTTTTGTGCATAAAATACAAAGAAGAACTTGTAAAAAGAGAGTAATAAAAATAAACTTTTTATTTGAATATCACAACGAGTTATCTTGTTAGTGTGGGAATTTCATAAAACTTTTAAATACACATCAATTTTTTTTGTTTTCTTTTGTTTTTTTCTTGTTTATCATCATGAAAATCATCATTTTTCGGCAAAAAATAAAATGAAGGAAACAAATGAAAACTCAAATAAGAGACAAAAATATGAAAAGTGTCACGTGACAGTGATATGTCTATCATTCATTGTTGAGTAATTTCACGGCATCATACTATTATTGCTGCTAGTGGTTGTGGTAAAAGTGTCACATAATCATACAAAAATTTTGGTCAGTTTTATGATTCTTGAGTTGTGAGTTGTCGCTATGACAGTATTTTGGGGTACTAAATTATGCCATCATAAAAGTGATGAAGGAAAAAAAACTGTTTGCATTTGTTATGATGTCAACAAACATAAAACAAATGATTTTTGATGTTAGTTATTGTATCATGTTTCATTATGATATTTTTATGTTTGTATTAGGGAAAAATTTTTAACGGAAAATTGACAATGATATGATTCCTTGATCAATGTTAAAGGCTGATACAGAAATAGAACTCATAGACACATTACTAGTGCCTTGAAACGCTTGGTTCATTTAAAGGTAAAACTAAACTAAAAATCCATCAATTATTATTCAATAAATTATTTTCCATTTGAATAATGAGTAGTTACATTTGCCTTGATCTGTTCGTATTCGATTAAATTTTACCCATGAACTTCGTTTAAAATAGAATCCAGGTACTTTTATAGTTGGGTAATTAACCAAATGACTATTAATCACATTTTGACTATCCCATGCAAGTTTCCATTCCTTTCTTACATCAAAATCTCTTAAGTTTTCCTGACATCGTCATCAGATCAGATCAGATTTGTAGAGCGCCTATTAACTCTGCCCTCAGACCATCAGTCGGGCCTATTGTGCATACCAGTTATCATCATCCGAGAAACTTAACTTTTATCCTGTCACCACATTTATCTAGCCTTTGACTCAAATTTAGTAGCTGATATTTGAGATTGTAAAGTTTAATGGCTCGAACGAGAATCGAAGTCCCAACCTTAAGATTGATAGTCAAACACGCTTACCACTGTACCGTATAAACCCCAAATCAAGTGAACTAGATGTCAATCGTGAGTCTACTTTGTCTTGCAGAACTTGAAAATGGATTAAATTGCAGTTCTTGTAAAGGTTCTTAGCTGTACGTTTATGACGAAGATCTGAAGGTATGATATTCGCTAAAACAAAGAGCCATTGAATTGAAGTTGCTTTTACTGTTGCTTTTATTAGTCGTACTCATTGTTGATCTGTCTATCTATTTTATTAGTATGGCAACTAATCATCCAGATAGGACAAATAAAATCAGCAACACTTTTTGTGAGACATTGAGTTGACGTTTATAATACATCAGGCTTTGTTCCTCAGTCAAAACCAGCTAATTTTAGAACGATCTTTATTCTAATGCTCATTTTCATTACTGTTTTTTCTGACAATATGGATTATTAATCGAACTGTAACTAGGAATGGCTTCGAAGATTTAAATGATAATATTCTAGTTGTATATTTAGAATAAGTGATTCAAGGAAAAGCTTTACACTGTCCGATTCATGTTCGTAATTCCTAATAATAGAAAAAAAAATCCAATTAAATCATAATTCCATTAGTCATGTTTTCAAAATGACAAAAAACTGATGAAAGTAATTCCATCATAGGTATAATCAAAAGACGTCATCACATACTTAAGAACACCTGACTCCTAAAGTAAAGGTGTCTAACATTATCTTTCCGTTATTTTTCTCTCATTTTGTTACTTATCTTGAAAAAAAAGGAAGAAAAAAACTTTATCTAATATATCTATCGTTAGGGTACAGATACATACAACATAGGTTGGATGAAAAATATATCTTGCCATTTTATGTGTGTGCGTGTGTGTGTCTTTTTGTTTGAAAACTATATACAAAATTTTATTACATAATACCTTGAGGCATTATTTACCGGTAAAATTTTAAAAGGTAAATATATTTACATGACATTCTTTGAGGGTTGCATGTAATTTGAGTAACGTTGAACCCTTATAATAATAATAATAATAATATATATTGAGAGAAGTAAAATAATAATAAAAATAAGTAAAGTAAGAAGAAAGTACATAAGTGTACAGAAAGGAAATGACAAAAATAATAGAAAAGAAAGGCAACAAATGGCTCACATATTCTATGTGATATGAGTAAGCGCTTTTAAATTACCTTGACGACAAAAGGTGCTTTTTTATTATGAATACACATTTTTTTCAACATTTCCTTACATACACACTTTCTATTGTGTATACGTTTTATTTTCACATCACAATTTTTTGTTTTGTTTGAGTCATGTC
This sequence comes from Culicoides sonorensis, assembly GCA_900002565.1. Classification (NCBI taxonomy): domain Eukaryota; kingdom Metazoa; phylum Arthropoda; class Insecta; order Diptera; family Ceratopogonidae; genus Culicoides; species Culicoides sonorensis. Next base: position 179,222 of record LN483523.1, on the reverse strand, counting down.
AGTCATTGTAGTTTTTACTTACGTTAAAGGTCTTTTTTGCATTTTATGGTTATAGTGATCATTGTGTTACACTCTGTATCGAGTAAGGAAGGTACAAAAATAACGCAATGACAATTATATTAACGTGATTATGTCTGACATGACACAGACATTTACCTTTGCTGTTCTGTGATGATATGAATGTGAAATAAAAAATAAACACACTAAGGTCATATATTCGCATTTTTAGTTTCTCTTTAATCATAATTTTTTTATTATAATGTCATATGATATAAAATGCTTACATACTCACACGCACAGATACGTTTCCATGGTCTTTTAGTAGTTAACCATATTCAAACATCATAAAAAAAGTAGTACACTAATATAAATTAAGCAAATTTTATTATGTTGTTGTTGATATTATTATAAAATTGTATGCAAAAAAAAATCGTGTGTCGTATTACATTGAAATGAAAGAAAATAACTGTATTCAATTGTGTGGTCGGTTGCCTGTTAGTTGGTTTGGTATATGGCAGGATATTATATGTAGTTCATAAAACTTACTTTATTAAATCACGAAACGCATTAATTTTCTGTTATAATGGGGTTTTTTCAACTATTATTATTTATATTTCAATAAAAAAAGCTGTATATAGAAATATAACAATGTTCTTGACACGACTGGAAATTGTTTTTTTTTTGTGTATTTGTTTCAAGACATCGTGAATTATATTTGAGTAAGGGATATTACAACTATCATCTTACTGTCAGGATTTTTGAAAATTAATTTTTATTAAATGAAATTTTATTTTGTTAAACTTAAATTCAATGAAATGCAGTTGATTAATAAAGTTCAAGTGAGTAGCAATTGGTAAGGGAAATTGTAGGTAAAAATTGGCCACATTTGATTTTGATTCATTATTTTTCAGAAAAACAAAATCATGAGAAAATGAGGTTTAGAAACAGTTTGGGTGCTGAAAAAACCAACCAAGAAGTAACGTCCAGAGTTAGCTGTACGGTAGAGTTATATGGGCGCCATATCAAGTGACGGTTATTGTTACGCTAAAGAGCGTTAAAAATAAACGTGAACGATTTATGTTTACTATTATACGGATGGATCAAAAACTGAAAGCGGTACTGGTTCAGGTGTATATATTGCCTCAGAGTATAGTGAGACTGACGAAAGTGTAGGAAAATACGCGACTATTTTTATATCTGACGTTCACGCAATTTACCTATGTGTAAAAAGATGCCTAGAGAAGAAGAACAATAACAAACACATTTACATTATGTCAGACAGCCAAGATGCACTTTAAGCTTAGAGTTAATTCAAAAATTATTTGGAAATGTTTGGAAAAAATATATCAACTTACTAAAACGACATATTAAAATTCATCTGAGTACCAGGCTATAGTAATATTGATGGTAATGAAGTCGCTGATAGGATAGCAAGAGAAGGTTCAGCATCTACATTTGCAGAAGAAGAACCTTGTTTAGTTACTGCACTAACAACTAAGGCTACCATATTTTAATGGCTGATTGACAAATCAACTTTGTATTGAGAAGATCAAAGCAGATATCATTCACAACATGTACACAATTTTATACCTAAAGGGTCAGTAACACGCACAAGGGAGTTGCTGGGAATGAGTGTGGTTCAGGTGAGAGTACTGGTTGCATTCCTATTAGAACTTGCCAGAGTCCTCAAACACATGAAAAAAATCCAACAGCTTATTTGAATTCAGATTGCATGAAATTTACGACTTTTTGAAGGGAACTTTAATTGTGAAAAGTAAATATGGTCTTGGGTAAGTCGAAAGATATCCTGAGCAAGATAGTGGCTGTGAAGAATATACCCACTTATAATCATCATCATCATGTGATCACTCGTCTTTGTTGGAACTCAACTCTTTCTCCATAAGCTCAATTACGTCAACTGTTTGTTATTCAATATTTGGAAAAGAGAAGAAGTCATGCTGCGGAATTTTCCGTCATCGATTACTGTCAGGTTGATAGTCCCGAGTGTCTTTGTCGCTTGCTGGGACATTGTGCGACGTTCTCTATTCAAAATCACAGAACGAATCACGGGTATTAAACAGCAACTTTAAACATGATGAAAGAGTTTTATAGAGCTCGTCAACATCAAAATAGCAGTTTCACTGTAAGCTGAAAACGCCCCGCAGTACAAAGTGACTTGGTCCGCAACAGGAGATTTTTGATTGACGCTTACAGGACATTAAATGAATGACATTTTTATCGCATTTCCAGTTAATTTGGAACCAAAATTCGAGTATTATGGGCACTTTTTTAAGTCTATGCATATTATGCAGGGTGTTCTGCGGGGAGTTTTCATCTTAAGAGTGTTCGAAAGAATTCGCAAGTTAATGACAAAATTTTAGATTTGAACGGTGTGTTTTCTGTTTACTTTTGAATTATCTCAAACTCCATACTACAAAATTATATTTTTTAAATTAGCTTTTGCAATCAAAATCACAAACGAAACCTTGCAGCACCTAAATATAATTTCTAAAATAAATTTTGTTTTTGCCAAGCAACCTTGTACAAAATAATGAACAAAAGCAAGATTTTTTCTTTCTGAACTTTTCTATAAATGAATAAAGCAGAATGTTATCTTCTTTTTTTCTTTTCATTTTTTTTTCTTTCTTATTGTTCAGTTCAAATACAAAAGAAAAAAAAATACAGTGCTTTATGTATTTTTATAACAACAAAAACACATAGTTCTAAGGAAAACAGTAAATAAAACAACTAACAATAAAAAAAATAGAAAAAAATAAAGTGGAATTTTAATCATGACGTTAAAGTTTCTTTAAACTTTTAAACATTAAGATAATTTTGTTCTTCAAAAGATGACTTAAATATATTTTGGTAAAAATTAAGCTCTATTTGAGTAACAATGCACGGATGAAAATTGAAATTTTTCACTGCATTTGCAATTCAATTTAAACTCGAAACAAAGCATCCATATTTTTCAATAAATAATTCAAACATTTTAAAGATGTACATTCATTTTAACTAGCATTTTTTCGATTTCTTTCAATTCACATATTTACTCATCTCATATCAGTGATAGTAAACTAGTGTCCTATTCATGTTTGTGTGCCAACATTGCATTCTTTCGAACAATTAAGAAGTTTTGCTCTCAATATTTTACTTTTCAATCAATACACAATCAAACATCCTTTCAATATACAAAAAAGATTCATCCGAAACTAACGAGCATTCGTCCGTTTACAAGTAAAATGAAAATAAAGGCAAAACTTGTAGAGCAAGCTTGTTTATGTGCGGTATTTTTCTCTATCTACATTTTTATTTAAAAAAAAAAAAAATTCTTTCATTCTTTATTTTATTTATCTACATCTTTTTTAAATTGCATTAAAAACTTTTTCATAGCTCGAATCTTGAACGAACATTAGTTTTTCGTATCAATTAATGCTGCACTTATGCACAAGACACAAACACAAGTTTTTTATTTGAGAAAACAAGAAAATTTTTTGTGGCATGGCGGTAAATACTTTTAAAATGTGGTGTTTAAGTCCTTGATTAGTTCTGTATGAATAAACGAGAAAAAACATGAAGAAAATAAGCAAAAAATGTTCTTGGATAAAAGTTGATGTTATGTTTGATTTAAATTTTACGATTAAGCTAAAAAAAATTTTAAGAAAAAGTTTTAACTATTTTAAAGGGAATTTTTTCCACAACTTGCTTCACTGTTAACCTTTTAACCTTAAACAGTTATATTATTATTACAAAAAAAAATATTTGTCAAAAAAAATGACATTAATAGAATAAAAAAAAATAATAATAAATGATCATGAAAATACTCAACCAACCCACTTTCATGTCGTCATCAAAATAACAGAATAAAATAAAAATGATATAAACGATTTTCGAGCACATCCTTCACATATGTGTGTTAGCGAGAGGATACAAAAATAATCAGACATAAATTCAATTTATTTCAAGTAGACAAGAATAAGAAAAGAAGAAGAAAACTTCTCTTCTTATATATTTGTTTGGTTGTTGCTCTATTTCACATAATAATAATATCTTATTATTACATACACACTTCTCTGCTTTTTACACTAAATTTAAGATGATACTAGACAAGCACTCATACCGCTTAGACACCAAAACCGATGTATTTTATGTATGTTTAAGAGAACGACGAAAAAAAAAACGGCAATATTGCAATAATGGTATTTGGAATTGATATCATCATTATTATGGAGAAAATATTTTATATATAATTTTTTCGGTGTTATCTGCTTTCTTCTTGTCTTTTTTTTAGGCACTTACTTCATGTATCAAATCGACTGTCACTTTGTATTAAGGGCAAGTTATGTCAATTATTTTATTCTCATTGAAACATTTTTATTATAATTTTTTATTGATAAATTATTAATTTTTACCTTTTCATAATTTATTTGAAATTTTATCACAATATTTGTCTATTTTTTTGTGATTCAATTTTAATCCAATTCTTAAATTTTTTATTTTCTTCTTTCACTGAAATAATTGCAATGTGATATGGGATTTTTTTCACTTATTCAATGATTTTGTGTTAATTCACTTATTTACAGGAATTGAATATTGAAAAATTAACTTCATTACTCGTAATCATTAGTGGATAAGATTTCCAGTTTCACTATTCAATAATTTTATCAGTTTCCCGCAAATTTTTATTATTCCTTATCTTGTGAAGATTCCGTATCTCCTACAAATGATATCTTATCTCAAATTCTATTCAAATATAATTTTATTTCAGTTTTTTTCTTGAGACAAAATCTGTGAAAACGACCGTCCGATACGAAATTAATTATACAACTGAAGAGTTTAAGGTAAGGCCTTGATCATGTCATACGTGTGAAAATCAAAATCATGTGAGTTGTTGCCTGGAAAATACAAAGAAAAACTCATGAGTTTTGTGGTGAATTTCAATGAAAATACAATGAGAATTTGTGTGAGTTACTGTTTGAACAAGAAATTGAAATTTGAGAGAGGGAGAGAAATTAAAACCATGGATTTTTCAAGGATTACATTTAATAAGGAGTTTTAGAATGAATTGTTGATTGAAAATTTTTTAAGCTGCAGTCTGTCCAGGGACTTTTAAGCCCCTGTAACTGTATAAAATAAATTTTTAGCTGTCAATTTTTTTGCTTGATTCGTGCTTCAATTCTACAAGACATTGTCATCTGGTAATGTTTCATACAGAAAATTTAAGGTAATTGACATTTCCTAAAAACGGGATTCCTAAAACGAACTCATCTTTCAACTGAGAACAGGATGAAGGTTATAAAAGTTGAAAAATTAGAATTTATCAAACCAATAAGACTTTTTAGAGTCGCAGTTTGACTTACATTTATTGCAAATTAAATACAAAGCATCATAAATCTGGTTCCATTCAATCGTGATTCTAAGGTTACGTCCAGGTATACATTAAATACTTCGCTCGTCTTAGGGGTTTTGTTTCTTACGTTATATGGTGGCGGCGCCGGATCTCAAGTCATAGTTATTACCGGTTTTAATCCAAGCTTAAAATACAAATTTGCAAAGCTGGCATGGACTGTATAATATATTGTAGTACTCTGGAACATCTATAATGGGAAGTAGTATAGGAAGTGAAGGAGTAAGTATAGTAAAGACAGAATATAATTTTAGATAAGTCGCAAGACACCCCAAAAAAGCCCAAAACAAAGTGGTTGAGGTGGTTAAACTCGTACTTTTATCATCACCATCAATATGAACATCAGTGATGCAACTTTGATAATTTCAGGCTCTGATTGCAGTCTTTACACAGTGAGTTTTTACTTCAGAATGAGCAACAGGGATACCAGGGCCTAACGAGTCCTCTCATGTGAGTTATCTCAGTAATTGTATTCTTTCTTTTTATTACAATTTTGATTATTTTTAAATTTAAATATCGAGAGCCTTATATTATCCGCAATATCAGCTTAAAGCTGCAGTCTGGATTTACAAAAAGAGATAAAATCATTGTATAAAATAAAAAAAAACCATGGTGCCATTTTTGGAGGTTTTCTTAACGACTCAGCTTTTGCAATCGTCAATCCTTACCATGTTCGTTGCAAGTTGAGAAAGGTTAGAGCTGGCAGAATACGGACCCAGTTTTGTCTAGACTTCACAGAGAAACTAGAAAAGCTTGGACTCTCTTGATCAGTTTTCTGAGAAAGTGTGGGCACTTTGCTAAACTGAACCAGGGTTCTGTATACTCTAGAAGACCCTAAGAGATTCAATGTCATGAAAACCCTAACCTATCAAGGGCTTTTAAGGGCTATTGGAATCACTAGAGAACATCTGAAGCCAAATTTGAGCAAAAATTCTTAAAAGTATATTCAAAAAATTGATTTTGTGATGGATTTTTGATTATTGACTTTGAAATGGCGATCCAGTGGTCAGAAATTCAATTATTTTCATCCTATTTTTTTTTCCAATTGAATTCTGAAAAAAAAAATCACATAAGGATTTCAATTAGTTTTATACCATTCATGATATAACGTACAAATTTGAACATACACATTCCAGATTCTCTCACTTTGTGTTATTACTTTTAACAAAAAATGAGAGTAACTCACAAATATATTTTCTGTACTCCAATTTTTCAAACATGAGAATTTTACCAACATTTTATACTAGTTTGAGTTTCCCTTTTCGGTTTCATTCTAAACATGTACAATACTTTTTCAAATAAATATCATGCACAGAATTTATTTTCATACAGATGTATTTAAATACAGAAAAAATACATACAATTTGCATTTAATTTAAATAAGTATAACAACAAAATTCCTGTTGGACTATGTTCTGTTCATGAAAAGAATATTTGAGTTGAGGTCTCGCTTAAGATTTTTTTTGTTAGAATAAATTCACAGACAATGAAGTTCCCTGTAATTTGGAGTTGTTATTCATCATCATTTTAATTGAAAAGTGTCAAAAAGATTTTTTCTATGGAATTTTTTTTCACATCCGTATGATGAACAAAACCCTTGATAAATTTACCACAAATCGTACAACTGGAAAACAGTGTGTGAGTGTTAAAATTGAATAAGATTCCAAGAATTCGTTGTCACGCTTTTCAAATAAAATAAAATAAATATTTAATTCAAAATTGTTTATAAAATTGATAAAATTATCATATAAAACCATTTTAATGCGATAAAATCCCTTTATTCATGGATAGATTCAGAAAACAAAAAAAAATTATAATCTCATTTAAAATTAATCTGAAAAATTTACATATAATTTATTTTTTTTACAAACATAACGCTTAAAAGTTTACTCTCACTATAATTATTATTATGGCAGTCTTTTTCTAAAATTTTGCGAATAAATTTCCCTTTTATCTCTCAAATGGCAAATCTCAGAGGAAATTGAAGTGACTTTCAAATTTTACCACAAAAAAAAATTAAATCAAATTGAATTCATGATAAAATATTCTAAACATCAAACAAAATAAAGTCTCAGACACGATTCATCCACTCCCACCAGAATAACTCACAAAAAAAATTGTTGGTTCTCAAAGTATTTTTTTTCCTTTTTCTTCTGGCAATCATATTCTACCTCTCAAAAAAATTACAAAAAAAAAACAAATGAATAAATATTACAAGGCATATATGCATGAATGATAAACATATAATTTAGTTGTTTTGCATTATTTATTTCAATTTGAATATAATTGTGTAAGTAAACACCATAAAAGCTAGCAGGCTGTTACAACGTACACACAATTCGAAGTGTGTCTTATTATTTATTCATAATATGTGTGTGTGTGTGTGTGTGTTTACGCATTAGATTTCCTTAATACATTCAATATTTGTATGTTAAAAAATGGCGTTTACGCATACACAAGGCAAACTGCCTTCATGTTTTATCAATCACTTTCCCATCACATTTTATTTATTTTGGTATTAAGATTATTTTTTTTTTTCATTTACAAAATGTTCTAGAGTGCGTTTAAGTAAGAGTTTGAGTGAATTTGTGTTTGTTTTGTATGCATTAAGCAAACAACTTCTTATATTGCTCCATAAACAATGGACGAATAAAACAAATAACAATGTATCAATGTCGGTTTGTATATTGTTTTAATATTAATCAAGATAATGTATCTAATGCATTTAAATTAAGAAATTTTGTAAAAATACGTTTTTACTTTTGTAAATTTACTTTGATACGAGATTGAAATAACTGATTTTGGTTATTTTCTGATTCTCTCACGAGCGTTTTAAGGAACTTGGCCCTAAACGTTGTGAGGAGTGATGGGAATATTATGACAGGAAAATGGAATTGGTTAAAGGAATAGAGTTCGGATATGGAATTGGATCAGGATGTGACAGGACGTGGAAGTGACCACAACACAAAAAAACTATTTGCCAGAGAATGCCTTTTATCATTATCATATCCTGTCGGAAGTAAACTTCTGAATTTCAGGAGCTCAACTCCTGAAGAACAGGAGTTAACGTCTGAGATTTAGGACTCTAGTTTCCAGGAGTTAACTCCTAATATTCTGGAGTTAATTTTTATTCTTAAGGAGTTGAGCTCCTGAAATTCAGAAGTTTACTTCCGACAGGCTTCCGATTATACATTGGTTTCTAAAACTCTTACAACGTACTGTATCCTGTCTCATTGTAATAGTATAGTAAATAGTATTAGCTTAAAGTACTTTATACAAAGTTAGGAATAGACTTCTAAACTAACGTCTGACCTAGTTTGTGTGCCCTTTAACCCTTAACCGCCCTTAACTTTAACGACAGAAATTGAGTAATTTAGCAAAGAGCATTGAATGCGCGATCCTGTGTATACCAAACACATAAGAATACATTGTTTGGTATACAAAGGACCATATATCCTTCCACGAACTGCCTGATTAAGCAGGCTCTCAAAATTTGTAATTCTCTAGATCGATATAACCTCTAGGAAAAAACAAATCTTTATTGCTGATGACTTTTGTGATTTGGTAATTCGACTGTTAAAGCAAGCTTAAGGATGATGAAGCAACATTTTTTGTGGCTTTCATCTCTCTTTCTTCACCTAGCTCCTTGAGGAAGTAGAGTTAAGAAGAGACAATGAAAGTAAATGACCTTTATATGTTTAAAAAAGAAAAAATTATAACCACTGGGATGTTTAGATAAGTGCATTTCGATTAAACCCAATTCATTAAATAGAATTTTTGAAAAGTTCGTAATTTTATTTTTTTTAGATATCTCCTATTTTAGAAAATTTTAAAAAAACCAAAAACCAAAAAACCTCGTTTCGATGAACCATTCTGTAGTTATGGATGGAAATCAGTGTCAAACAAACAGACCTACATATTGTAGGCGTACAAGCTTCTGTAATAGTGCATTTTCTCTTACCAAATTAATTTCCAATGAAAATTATAGTTCAATAAAAATATTTCTCGCACAATAACCCCAAAAATTTCGTCATAATATGTCTTAACGTCAATCAAATTATAGGTAGATACTTTACCTATTTAACACTCCTGTATTTTGTATTGATACTTTTAAAGTAACAATTTAACAAAAATAGATTTATACTCTCCTTGTATTCAAACACATATGAGACGTTATAAAAGGGGTTGCTTTCCATGTATTTATGTAAAGAAAATTGAGTTATTACAAATATTATGTTATGATTACTAACTTTATAACCATAATTTTACTATATATGATATTTAAGGTAGACAGACACGTTCAAATTATGTCTTATTTTTGACCAGTTACACTCGTCTTCACAGGTTATAATAATAATAAAATGAGACTAGAAATTACTGTTCACACAGTAAATTATTGTTATTATTTGTGTTAGAATCAGTCTTACTTTGAAAATATTCGAAAATAAATTCTAGGTACATGTTAAAGGCAATTACTTAGATTAGTTACCTTTATTCTTTATTATTACTATCATTTTATTGTTGTTTTTGGCATTGTTAGATATGCACATGGTTGAGTGTGAAGGTATGGCCTCCTTATATTACTATTATTATATAAATTTTCGACATATGGTTGAGAAAAGTTGTAAAACTTTTTCAATATATTTTGTAGGTAATTATGTTTTCGAGTGAATTTCACACGCTTAAGAGAATCATGTGGAGAAAATAATTTGAATATGCAAGAATTTGTTCATTTATGATGTTAATTAGTAAATTTAAATGGTTAATTTTAGAAAGTTTTTGTAGTTAACTGTATTAGAACTGAAAATGAAATATTGAGGCGTTGAATTCATTAAAAAATTTGAACTGACATACAATTTCGATATTTCGAAATGTCACCGCTTCAGATCCATAGCCCCGGAATGGTCCATCTGAGCGAGGACGGTTTTTGTAGTTCACTCTTTGTTGTCGGCTCGTGTAGGAAAAAAAATATTTTACTTGTCATTTGCGAAATAGTTGCAATTTTCCAAAATTTTTATTTTTAATTTTATATAATGTAAATCAATTTCAGTACCACAGAATTCCTCAAATATAATATTGTTAAACCACTTTCATACAAAAATAAAAAAAAAATTGATAGCAAAATAGTCAACATACAATTATTTGGAAAAAAACCACACAATCACAAATAATGTCTAGAAATTAAGCACAACAAAACTAATAAAATAAAATAAAAAAACGAAATAAAATCTATCGTGACATTTTATAATTAAATAATGTCCAGACATATTGAGCACACACAAATATTATGTTAAAATAAAAAAAAGTAAAATTTGTATACAATAACGATTTTTTTTTATATTTTATTTTTAATGTAACATAATTATAATAATCGTATAAATGGTGTATTTAATTATATTAAAAGCATTGTTTTAACACAAAATTTTCGTTGCGTTTTATTTAATTTTAATGTGACAAGCACTTCAGACTTGACTAAAATTAATTGTATTGAACCATGAATTATAATAAAAAATCATATAAATTACATGAAAGTTTATTTTTGATTTAAAAAAAGCAAAAAATGCAAATTGACTAACGAATGAAATGTAATTTTCATAATTTCGAAGATTAATTTTTGCAACATTACATGAAAAAACATAATGCATTAAGTTAATGAAGAAAATGTCAATGTCTGGTTGATATGAAGATTTTCAATGAAATTGAGTCAATAGTCAAATGATGTCTTGTAACCAATAAATTTTCTACATGATATGATCACAATGGTCTAAGTCAACAGACAAGCATAAGCTTATTTTAGTTTAAATAACATTGTCCATTGAAAATTGTTGTCGACACTTGACTCGGATCTATAATAAGATAACAATATTACATCGTTTACTTCTCAACTCTAATTTTATTATATCACATACTAGATTGAAATAACTAAAATAATTGTTTGATCATGAATGTGCATGCACATTATTGTGTGTCTCTCTTTTACAACTTTACTATTATAATAATGATGATTCTTGTTATTATAATCTTCAGTATAACAGCTTTCATTTTATTTGTCTGCCATGATACACACACAAATTCATGCACAGAAATGGATGTTGAAGGTAAACCACGATTTTGGAATAATAAAAATAATGATATGCAATATGCACTTTTACTAAAGTTGATTTGGATTAGTTAAACATTAGATGCGAAAAGACATATCATCAAAAACAGTGAGGAAAACTACAATAAGATGAAATTTGAGAAAGCTTCTTGTTTGTTTTCAAAGTGTAGATAATGAAAAGATCTTTTTAATGGTTATATAATTTTAAGTTTTTTTGAAAATGTCGGTATTGTGTGCGGTTTGGCTGTCCGTCCGTGTGTATGTGTCATCAATCATTAAAAAATGTCTCCAATCATTTAAAAATGTTAACAATCATTAAAAAATGTTACCACTCATTAAAAAATGTCTCCAGTCAATTAAAAAATGTCTCCAATCATTAAAAAATGTCTCCAGTCAATTAAAAAATATTTCCAATCATTAAAAAATGTCGCAAATCTTTAAAAAATGTCTCCAATCATTAAAAAATGTCGCCAATCGTAATAAAAATGTTGCCAATAATATATAAAATCCAAAAAACGATTTAAAATTTTATCTACGGATTCAAAAAATGTTCCAATGAATTGATAAAAAAAACAATGACTTTCCATTACAGTTTATTTAAGCATAGAAAATTTCATTGAATCGATGTAATTCAAAAAAGCTCTCCAGATAAATGGATTTTCAAGCGATTGCAATGATTTTTACAAAAAAATAATGGACCCTATAAAAATGGCGTCTTCTAAAAATTTGAAGAAACATTTTTTTAATTATTAGGAAATTTTAACATGGTACTTTTATGCCAGTAAAAAAATATAAATACAAAAACCCTCATGAAAGTGTTTGAATGACAAATTACTTTGACGAAACATAAATAATGAGTGGGATACCAAAAAAAATGTTTAACTCTTTCTTGTGGGTTTTTTAACTATAAAAAAAAATAGCTCATTGAAATTTTTTTATGCAAGTGGACTAACACAATTTTTGATTTTAACATAAATACAAAAACAAATATTTCTTCTATTTTCTGTTGTGACTGAAAACCTCAAATTAATATTGGAATAACCAATAATTTTCGCTTTTTAAACTATTTAAGTTGGTACTTCATTGAAAGAGGCTGTAAAGTTTATTGCTTTGTAAAACCAAAAACAATGTACAAAATACACATTCTAGGTTTCAAAGAACAACAAATTGACAAAATTTTTAATTTTATCAAGGAATGGTTTTTCGCCCATATCATAAATTGCTTTACAAACAATGACAATTTAATAACAAAACACTTTGACATTTACGGTATTACATTCAATTTCAAAGGGACAGTTTTTTTTTCAAGTGTTTATGAGTCAAACATTTTGATCTGTTATATGACAGATGAAAATGTAATACATCAAAAAACAAAAGATATGTAATAAAATTCCCTAAAAAAAATAAATGGATGAGTGTCAAAAAGGTTCAAAAATGATAATAAAAAGGTGGTGAAATAACATAAACCAGCCATAAGGTTAAAGATTCAAACATCATTCACACTTCAAAAATTGGGTCACTTTTGGTTCTGGTTCAGCAAGTTACAAAGCAAAACAATAAAAAAAAAATCATGAATAAAACTGAATTATTTTCATGTCCTACACTGTAAGTTAAAAACATCCCGCAGTACAAATTGATTTTATCGGCAGACGCATATCTTCAAATGACGCTTACGAGGTGCTTGATGAATAAAATTTTTAACGCATTTCCTGTTAATTTGGATAAATTTCGAATATTATGGGCACTCTTTTAACCTATGCATGTAATGCGGGTTGTTTGCGTGCCGTTTTCAAGTGATACAGTGTAAAGTGATCAAATAAATACAGAACGTTTATGAAACAAAATTTTGCTCTTAATTACACTTTTATGCATCTTGTTGCTACTGATTTTTAATTCTTTTATAATCTTTATTACTCTTTTTTACACTTAAACACTCTTTCATACACTTTCTTGCTCTATTATTCACTTTGATGCTCTTTTTTACACTTTAATGCACTTTTAAATGGACGGACAATACTCGCTTTTTCCAAATCGAAGGGTAATGTACGGAAAAATCAAACTTTCTCAGATGAACCATTAAGGGATTATTTATAGAACAAAGCGATGGCGGACCAGGCGTCTGCGATGGTGCATTTTTCACGAGCAAACTGCTTCGAAAATTGAGTTTTAATTGATTGTGTTAATTTTATGTAAATTCTGCAATTCATTTAAATAAAAATTTCAAAACATCGAATGTTTTCAAAATTAAATTAAAACCAATTGTTGCATTTACAATGGTAATGAATTTGCATATTAAAATTAAAAATTTCATGTCAAAGTTCAAAAGACCAAAACAAAATATTTCATCTCAAATAATCTTTTACATTTATTTGAACAACCTTCCACTTATAATACAAGTGTCTTTCTTCATATCAGATAAGCATTACCGAGTGTTTTGTTAAACAAAATTTCGTAATAACCGAAATACCTCTTGTCCCAAGTATTATTTCATTTCATTTCATTTAAAATATTTTACGGTATGAAGAAACTAACTTTTAAGGTAATAAAAATATTTCAAATGGTCAGTTTGTCATAAATTTTATGAGTTCTCTATATATTTATTATATTGGAATTGTGGTTTCTTCTCTCTTTTTATATCTAAATTTATATAGAAAACATGAAAAAAGGGAAGTTGTTATGACGGTTATTAGTTTGGTTTGTATTTATTACCTTTTAAAAGTATATACAAGGAAATGGAAGTATAAAACTTAAAACAACAAAATAGTAATATAAGAAAACGTTTTGTAAAAGGGTCTGGTAAAAACAATGAATGACAACAATTTTATTATAAAGTCATAAGTGAGTCTGTATTGCTTTTTGAGGAATGTAAGTAAATAGATGAAATTTGTATAGTTTTGTGTAGGAATAAAATGAAAAGGATAAATCATAATGGCAATGAATACAAAGTGACATGAATAAGGTCAGTTTATTGGTGTTTAATTAAATATTTATGACTTTAAGGTATTTCCTTTATTTGCAAATTTTTATGTATTTGGATGACTCAGAGGTGATAGACTTGTAATGTTCAATAATAAAAAGGCATTTAAAGTTCACATTGTTGTTGAACAGTTGAAAATGGAAACTTTAACTACTGGGAAGTATTAAAAAGTGCATTTCAATGGGACTTGATACCAACATGACAAAATTTCCAATATGGCGGATTTTTATTTAAAAAATTTGAAAATCATCGGCTATATTGAAATTTTTTGAAAAAAACAGTCATATAGAAAATATTAATCAGCCATTTTCCGAAAATTAAAAAAAAACAGCCATTTTGGAAAAATCCATTTACAGCCTCTGGAGCCCAAAAAATGAGCCCAATCTCAAAGCTTAGTTTAAAATTGAAGTGACAAACCGTTTTACCGAGCATTTTCTTATGAAAGGCATTAAAAAAGGAGACTCGATTCGAAAATTTCCTTTACGGCGGATTTTTTATCAAAAATTTTTGTAAAAAATCAGCCATTTTGAAACCTTTTTAAAAAATTAAGCTCAATCTCAAAGATTCCGAGTTTCAAATTTGAGGGACAACGAATCGTCTTTACAAGCATTTTCTTGCGAAATGCACTAAAAATCAGATAAGTCGGAGAAAAAATTTGTCAAATTTTAAAAATGGTGAGGAAAATTTATTTGTTAGTTCGGGTGGCCAATTTTTATTTTCCACTCTATTTTTGTAAACTTTTTCACATGTTAAAATTTATTTTATTTTAGTTCTTAATCAGTAATTTTGAATCAGAAGATTTTCCCTGGGTATTTCCGTTTTTCCTAATAAATTTTTTTTATTCTCTCATTTGCTTGACCATTTTCCAATTTTTCATTACTCTTAAAGTTTTTAGGTGATGATAAGATGCATTTTTTCTGTGTCAAAAAATCGGAATAAACTTAAGCCATTTAAGCGTTTCCGATCCATTCCTTTTTTTCATCACTTTTCCCTCAAAAAGAGTCATTTTGTTTGAAAATCACCAATAAATCGTAAAATAAAACCTGACAAATCGACTTTATATCGTTTACAAACCAAAAAGAAAATTTATGCCATTTAAATGACATGTTCACAAAAAAAAAACATAAAAATCTAAGGTTAACTCACATAAAAACAGAAGCAATCAAATTCAATGACTTATCACACAAAAAAAGGATAAAATGAGAAAAACGTTTTAATATTGATGAAATTCATAAAATTTCTCGTGAACTTAGTGGCTTTATTTCATATTGTTCAATAAAATCAAATAAAAGTCATATGTCACTATTTTATTCATTAAATTATTATTTTGTTAAAATTTTCTTGGCTTCTGCTAATGGTTTAGTGGGTTGTGTTGTTTGAAGTTAAACAAAGACAAAATAAACAAAACTTCTTTCGAGAGATAAAATGTAAACCAAAAAGTAAACAGAAAAGACATGAATTTCACAAATAAAATTAATTTAACATCTTCATTAGCATATTATAACATGAATTTACCATAAGTAGGGCATGTCTCAAACAGATTGAGTTGTATGTTGCTATTATATGGAAGTGAATTAAAAACAGTTTTATTTCAAGTGTGAGTTTTCAGTGTGGTATTAAATTGATATGAAAATACGATATGAGACAGAGTTACATGGAATTGTAACATTTTAATTTGAAGTCATGAAGCATCAAACAGACTTGATACATGTCTTTCTTTTATCTGTCTATCATTTGTGTGTGTGTGTGTGTGTGTGTGTGTGTGTGTCTTGAGCAGTTTAAAGAAAATGTCAAACAAAATACATACAATAATAATGATGTTAATGCGATTGTGTCTTATATGTTTGTGTGGTGGCAATAACTTGTTAATGAATACGATTAAATTAATTGCTTGAAGCCGTTTTCTCTGCGGTTTTCATGATCTTATTATTATTATATTTTACTATGTATGTGCAAAGGATAAAAAGATGAAAGGCATTATCATCAGTGTCTTACACAAGTTTGTATTTAAACTGGATTAAATTCATTAAAACTGTTATTTCTTGCTGATGTTCTGACAGAAATGATATGCATTTTAAATGATAATTTCATGATAATGCTAAAAATTTTCATTCATATGTAATTTGAAATTCACAATACCTGCATTCAATTGTCATTCATAATAAAATAGTTTATTATCATCACTTGTACAAGCTCATCTCTCTTTTGTGTTATTTTATCTCAAATTCACACAAATACAGAGTTCAGAGACTGATTACAAGGTTGAAGAGCTGAAAACAATGAATAAAAAGCATAAGATTAGTACAAACATATAAATTTTAATAATTATTCATCATGAAATTCATAAAATTTAATTTTTTTTTTTTAATTTTATAAAAATCACTTTAATAACGTAAAATATTCTTACTTTGAGATATAAAAATTCATTTGTTACAATTCTTCAAGACCGTATTAGCTTCCTTACATTAGTTCCTTTTTAATAGACATCATCAGGTGTTGGACAGTCATTGCCTCCAACTTATTAGCCTCTTTTCGCCACAAATTTTTCAAATATTTCTCATCTTTCACTTTCTTCCTACTTTTCGCAAGTCGCTGTTTCATAATAGCCCACCATATCCAATGTGTCGGATCTCAGATGCATTTGGAGGGATAAACTCTTTTTTAGCGTATTTAATCTGGTAAGACTCATGCCATTTTATTGCCTCTTTGGAGTAATGAACAGTAGCAAAATCAGGCCAAAACAAAGGCTTGACTGTATAGGACCTGTAAAAGTGTAAAACACGTTTTCGAATGTATTCTTTAATGTAAAGATCACTCTTCCTCGACTCCTTAGTAAAGAAAATGAACCATCTACGGCCGTAGGGTCAAAAAGCATTTCAAATCAAGAATTTCCCAGCGAACTTTTCAATTATCTTGTACTTGTAAATTTTTTTAACACCAAGGGAGTTAGGTTTGTCGTAAGTTTCGTCGTTGACCAGATTAACCCAGATTACGCTACCGTCCTTCCAGAAGGACAAATGAGTTTCCACAATCAAATCAAAGGAAGGACTCATCAACCAGGAGAACGTGCTGTGATAATATATTTATAATTTTTTCCCTTTTCGTTACAATCCGTATGTTCATCGTATAATTTAATTATTTATATTGAATTGAAATTTCTGTATTAATTTATTATTTTGTTTCAAGAGCTGTCTCATTTATGTCTTTTATTTAATTATTTTCGAAAATAAATATTGTATTGTATTGTAAATGAGTTTGATTTCAATTTGTTTAAAATCATACTTCTGATAAATGAACAGGTTCAAAAACTGTCCAAAATTACTCCTAAGAATGTTTTTTTATTAAATTAACACAAAAATTCGCAACAAAGAAAACATGCCACCTTATCTGGGTTAATATGCTACCTTTCAACGCTGCATCGGATCGATGCGGAAATTTTTTAATTTTATACGAATGCAAACCAAGACGAACTTTAATTCTCTGAATAGTTGAGGCGATAATGCCAGTTTTTCTGTTCACATATTGCGATATTTGGGCTCTGCTTGAATATCCGTAACTCTCTTTTTTCTGTATCGTTATCCAAAGTACCAGATTTACGACCCCTTTTTTTCCCAAGTCAGCAAATGAAATACTGGGGCTCTTTAAATAAGTGTCCACAACAGTTTTTCTAAAGATTTCACTCATTGAGATCATTTTTGAAAAAGATTTTTTTTAAATGAATCAAACAATTTGGCAAGAAGGCTCATAAGCATGGTTCTAAACTCATTGCCAGATCTTTTCAAAATTTTCCAAAATTGCCCGATTTTCATTTTTTTTGGAATCCACTGATAAATCGTTGAATCGAGTCGCATTGAAATGAACTTAAATAAACCGCTCAGTGGTTAGAATTTCATAAATTTTATACTGAGAAAGGACTCATTTTCCATCTACGCTTAAAAAACGCATGAAAAATTTGTTGTATGGAAGTAAATCGAAAAACCAGTCCAGATATTTCTATTTTCTAACGATTGGCATGGTTTCTACAAAAAAGTGATGATAATTCAAAAAATTAAGTATGGTTGAATGAAATAGCACATTTCAAAATAAAATCTGGGAAAATTTTGAAGGGAGTTTTAAGAATTCGTAGGAAAGTTTCAACACGGTCTAAAAAGTACGCTTTTATTTCTTAAAGGACAAACATTTTCTTTAATATTGAGTTCATATTTAAAAAAAAAATTCAAATGCATAAATTGTGATATTAAAAATTTGCGTATTGTTTCAAGTATCTCTTCCATGAAATGCCCTCAAGGCTTTTTAAAATATATCACTAAAAAATTGAAATCTGATAATAATCAACGAGAAATGTGATACAATAACTTAATACTTTGATTAAACGTAAGGACTTTTAATAATACAGAGCATTTTCATTTCATTATTTCATAACATGAAGATTCAATTTTGCATCTCAGTAAAGTATGGAAAATAAATAAAAAAAAAACACTCTCAACACAAAAATATCTGAAAAAAGGGGAAAATACAACATAAGATTATTGTTAAAACAAAAACACATTGTTTTCACAATTCATACAAAAAAAAAACAAAAAAACAACAACAACAACGAATATTACAAGGAAAAAAATGGTATATTACAAGCAACAAGACAAGAATTGAAAGATATAACAATATAATAATAATAAAAGTGAACACATAACAACATATTACAAGCTATTTTGCGCTAAATAAAACAATAAGCTCTAAGAATATTTTTTATGATCTTTTATTGGACATAAAATATATCGTCTTCTTTATTTTTTTTTGTGTTAGGCATCTCCTCTGTTTCAATGTGTGTAATAAACTATACAATCATGTATTTTATTAGGACATGTAATGCTTTTGATATATAGTTTATTTTGATATTATATGTTAGTTTTATAAATTTTTGTTATTCTTATTATTTTAGATGTGATACCACTGGAAAGGCATCAAGATTCAATGAAGAAAAAAAATATTGTTGTGTCTTATAGAAGATATAGCGAAGCAGCGTTAAAAGAGTGAGTATATGACTTTTATGTAGTTATTCATTGCTTTCATTTTTTAAGGAAATTCAAAGAAAAATACACCATTTTCGATAGTTTGCTCGATCAACTGTCTGTGGCCTGTCTGTTAAAAGAAGCTCATCTAAAATATCAATTTTAACGTTTTTTCAAGAAAAAATAATATTTTCGTAAGTTTTAAGTAAAAGTGGCCTGAAGCACAGTTGAAGAGAATATTTCAAGCTATAACTTTCCTGAAGGGACCGAGAACATATTTCATTGTTAGGCTAAAAAATGCAAAATACCACATTACTCTAACAGCGATTGAATGGCTCAAAATGTAAGCAAATGTCATTTATAAGATCATCAACTCTAATCATGAACCAATACGAGTTGATTGGCATCCATCAGTGCACCTTGGAGTTTTGTTCACTAATAAATTGTTATTTGAACAGCATATAAGTTTCATAACAAACAAGGCTAGCTCGATGATTGGTTTAATTGGCCGTCAAATGAAGGGTTTTCAGATCCATATGTTTTTCAATCTATGTATTATTCCTTCGTTCGTTCAAAGTTGAAATACTGATCAGTTTTCTGGTCACCTTATCAAACAAATTACGTGAATTTAGAACGAATTTGAAAACAAGTTTGAGAGAGTTGCTGTTTCACAATCATCACATCTCCGTCAGTTGATAAATGTTCCGTTTTTAGAACTCAGAAGGACTCAAGCTTTGAAAATGTTTGTGTTTGACCTTTTAACGAACAAGATTGACTGCCCTCTTTTACTTGAACAACTCCTTTTGAATTGCCCAAGGCATCAACTGAAGAATTTTGAAATTTTTTATCTCACAAATGTGAATACCAACTATTCACAGCATTCGCTTCTCAGGAACATGTTGAGGTAGAAAAAAATTGAATTTTCTCTTTGGGTTTAATGAACAAAATTCAGTAAGAACATAAATGCGTTTAACTCCTTTTGGTAAAAATTTCACGAAATTTATTCCCTCTCAAGTAATATTAGAGACTTCTTTATAACTATTAAGAAAGAAATACATACAGCAGATGTTATTTTTATTATTGTTATTTCTTATCCTGTTGATATTATTTTATATTTCTTTCTTATAAGGATACCAAGAACATCAGTGAGTTGAATGAAAACATTAACTCAATTCAAGAAACACTGCAGAAAAAAAAGTGGAAAAGAATGAGATAATAAATTTTGAAGATAGTGTCACACAACTTCTTCTTATTATTATTATTATGACCATCATGTATTTAGTTCATCTCATGTAAGTATTGTCGAGGCACACTCATAAAAACATTTAAAACGTCAAGACAGGATAATGGATTGACTTGACTGGACAACAGTAAATTAATATATTTATAAGTCAAAATTACGATATTATGTGTTGTGAGGTCTCATGTGACTTTAAGTGAATATTTACTTTCATTGATTTTTTGGTGTCATTTTAACCTTTTTATTGTGCGTTTGGGAACCCAATGACAGCTACAAATAAAATTAAATACTCATCATTAACCAGGCGTCTCCATTATCTTCCCAATTTATTACAATACTCGACTCGACTCCTATTATCACATTTAAATTCAAATGATGATTGTAACTTGCATTTTAAAATACTTTCAAAAATACTTGTCTCACAAAAATAAATATATGTGAAGACATTTCCATTGTTAATACAAATGCAAATTTATGACACGACTACTATTAACTATCTCTCCACATTTATATATTCAAGCATTTTGAACAGAAAATTTCATATTCACATAAATCTAATTTTTATTAAAAGAAATATGAAAAGTGCTGTAAATACAGAAATTTACTTTTTTTTTATTTAATTTTTAAGAAGTATTTCATATAATTGAAATATTGTTAAATTGACAAAATGCTTGAAATGCTTAACTTGGCATGTGTGTAGTTTTTTGAAAAGTATTGCAAGTTAAGTTTAACTTATTTACATTTTAGTTGTATGCAAATGTTAGACAGATCTCTGTTAAATACGACATAACTTTTATTATCCTTTTATGTTTAGCTAGATATTTATTTGCATATATTTTGCATGTTTATTGTTTTAGTTCTAAATTTTATGTGGAAAATGAAGGTAAAAAGTTATGTGAAAAGAAAAGAAATTAGTAAACATGATTTAATTGTTTTGTTTTATTATTTTAACATGAAATGTATGAATTTTAATGTGTTTTTTTTACAAATTTTCTCAATAAAACTATGAGTTCAGAGTTTTTTTATGTTTTTGTGTTATTTCTCTCTCATTTTCTTTCTCTTGCTCTCTTTTTGAAACTATTTCTTAGATTCTCTCTCTCTCTTGATTGTTCAAATACTCTCTTCCACTCTCGTTTTTAGAATACCCTATCTGTAACTCTTGCTTCTCTCTCTCTCTCTGTCTTAGATTCTCTTACCATCTCTCTCTCTGTCTTTCTCTTTCTAGCTCTCTTTATTTATGATTCAATAGTAATTCAGTTATCTTTTAGAGAGCCATAAATCAAATACCCATTTGATCTTCTTTTAAATAAAACTTAAAAACATTTTAGTGTAAGAAATTTGGTTTGGTGTTGCGACATCTAAGCGACACCTTTATATAACAGAAAATATAACACAAATTTAAACATTTGGCGAATTTAAGCTCAAAACACCCTTTTTCAAATGTAGTTTCATTGAAATCGCAAACCGCCAAATTTTTTAAAAACTGCGAAAATTTAAAAATTGCAAAACTTTTAAAAAATGGTGAAATTTGTTAAAAATTGCAAATAATCCCGAAACTTACTAAAATAGGACAATTTTTTAAAACCAAAATTTCTAGGTCTTGAGCTTATTTATAAAATTTCAGCAATTTAAAAATTCAGAACTTTTTGAGAATTTTGCAGATTTTGAAAATTCCAGTTTTTTAAAAATGAAAATTTCTTCGATTTCTGAAACTTGCGTGATTTTTTTTTAAATTTTATGGTTATCCGTGATTACGGTAATTTCTTCCATTTGTCGCCATTATGGAAATTCCGAAATTTGAAACTTAAGTCGTCAAAAATAATTTTTGCTGAAATTTCGCTTAAGTGTCACGTTACGGCACGAAATTGCGATATAAAACTTTTTACAGATCGATATCGATTTTTCTATGCAATTCATAACAATCCATGGACAAAAAAACGATTTGACAAAACACATTCAAGCAGAATTCCTGTGAGAAATCTAAAATAAGTAGAAAGTAAATAAATTAATTAGCCATTTAATTTACATTTGATGACATTAACTCTGATTTTATGTCATACTCTATCACACTTCAATGTAATATCATTTGACAGACAACGTTGCAGCAATAAATTAACAATTCCCTTGAGAATTTAGCATGATTTATTTTGATTGAATGCTTTAATTATGATTTTCCTTAAGTTGCGACCAAATAAAGAAATTGCATTATAATATAAAATTTGAGACACACATTCGAATAATATTCTGTACAAATAATTTATATACACCCTCACTCTTTATTTCTTACTCGTAAAAGGATAAAGTACTTCAATTTTTTTACGAGCCATTAATTTCAATATTAAAAATCGTAAATAATGGTTATGATTTTATACATTTTCTACATTTTCACATATATGACAAATATAAAGGTGTATTGCAAAATATACATATTTTTAAAGTCAAGAAAACAATGAACAAAAATATGAGTGTGTGTGTTTGTGCATTTTATTACTGTTGAATATTCGTATTTCATTGAAATGAAACTGAGTGGAAGCATCAAAGTGCCTAACTTGCAGTTTGTATTCCTTTTCAACCTTGCCTTTATATTTATTTTTTTTTTGTATTCTGTTGAATCGCGTTTTAAAACTTTAGTAATCCTCGGTATAATCATGCATCATAAATGTGCATTTGAGTTATTTTTTTATGTTTATTTTTCTGTGTATATAAATATGATACATTTACAAGGGAAAAAAAAGATAAACTCATATATCTTTATATTAACGTTGCAAATTGTTCTCAAGAGACACTTCAATCATATTTTTATATTTGTTACTTTATTTGAATTGTGAGTGAATGGATTGTGATCCTCTCTGAATGTTCGATTTTGTCGTTTTGTTTTTATTTAAGTGTGTGAAATCTGTCCTTTTTTGTGGTGTTAATGGACGTCCGCGTATTTTTGCCAATCATTAACCCATTAACCGCCTCTCCTAAAAATATTGAGTTTAGAGCAAAACTTTCTTCTACAATTTGTTCTTTGCGTAACAGTGATCACTTTTCGTTTCGATGAAAATTTTGAGTTTCATAAAAAAATTTTACAGGAGAGCCGTTTGAAAGTTTCGTATAATATCACAGAAATACGTAGAGAATTCTTGTACGAAGAGGAAAAAATTACATGACTTTCCATCTTATTTCTGCTAATAATTTTCTTATAATAATCGAAAAAATCAAAATAACTGGCCTGACATCTTTGAAACATGTCTAATTATTTATATTGAAAATTTGAAGAAAATATTTTATGAACTTCTAGGAGAAATCCAGCTCTAAAGTTACTGGTCGAAAAATCGACCAGCGGCGGTTAATGGGTTAAAAAATGTCGCCAATCATTAAAAAATGTCGCTTATCATTGAAAAAATGTCACCAATCATTGAAAAATGTAACAAATCATAAAAAAATGGCGCCAATCTTTATAAAATGACGCTCATCATTGGAAAATGTCGCCAATGATTAAAATATATCGCCTGACCAAAAAATCCGAATGACTCAAAGTGGCTGACTGCAAAAACCAAATAAAATCCAAAATATTGGTTCTGTACACTTTCAAAATCGCTTGTTACGCCCGGTCTGAGCTCAAAATGGTCCATAGTGGAGAAGACATTTCCCGGCGCTTACAGAACGTGTGCGGTGTAAATTTTTTTTCACATTTATTGCTGCGTTTGAAAATTAAATTGAATTCCATGCTCAATGCTATAATAAATAACAAAAAACTATTATTTTTGAAAAATATCATAATTAACCACTTAAAATAAAAATGTACTCATAAATGTTGTGTAAATACAGACAAAATGACGACAGAAGATTAGCACATCAAGTTGAACCTCTTAAACCGTCCTTTAATCAACGTTTCATATCAAAAATAAAAACCGCTTACAATTTTTTAATGAAAAATGTATTTAGCTTATTATGCACTCTATGTCTTTTGTCAAACAGAAAAATAAAAATACACACTTAAACGTTTAGTAATTCAAGAGAGTTTTGTCAGTTAACTACTCGAAAAAAATTATTAACACAAAAAATGGAGAAAAAAAGCGTAGATAAAATCATTTAGTATTTTAATGCAAAAAAAATGTATGAGTAATATTTTCATGGGTATGAAAGGGGTTGAAACAAGAGACACTTGAACATGAATAGCACTTGAATTTATTTGAACAAATATGAGAGTTTATGTCTGGAATGACCAAATAAATGTTACTTGATGGGACTTGTATGCTTGTTATTTTCATGTAAATTAAACAAATAAAGTGCATTTTGGGAGAAGAAAACGAATTAATCGGAGTAAAGTTGATTGGATTTATGAGGGGACAAGGGGAAAGCTAAGTCCGCTGATGGAAAAACCTTTTTTTCTCAGTATCCAGGCAACTTTTCCTCATGAAATATCAATTAAATGTTGTTGTTGTATCAAACGGCCATTTTGGGTTATTCCACCATTTTGAGTTAGTCCGCCATTTTGAAAATGACACAGACGAAAAAATAGCACGACCGTCCAAAATACTGGCATTTAAGAAATGCCCTGAAAAGGAAAACGTGAACGTTAACGATATACACGAGCGCATTTCTATTTAATGAATTCACCATTTTGAAAAAGTCAGCCATTTTTGCTAAGACTGCGAGTTTTTTCAAGATCTACGATTCTTTGGAATCCGTTCATTTAATATTTATAACATTCATGACCTTTTTTGAAAAGGCGCCATTTTGAAATATTCGATCATTTTGAAAAATTCGACAGGTGCGAAAAATTGCTGTTTTGAATAGATCAGCCGCCAAAAATCCGCCATTTTGTGAAATTTGAACATTTTCAAATTAAAGCACTTGGACGGACGAACGGACGACATGACCGCGCACAATACTTGCATTTTTTTCCAAATCGACAAAATGGGCTAAAATTTAATTTTAACAGAATTTTTCTCCATTCCATGTGCTGCCTGCGAAAAAAAACAAGTCTTCAAAATTGTGTCATATTGATATTTCACCTGTTCAAGTTTGATGTTATCTTTAACATTTTTCCAACGAATATACAAACTTAACATAATTTAAAAACAGTTTTTTTACAGACAATTTTCATGTTCAATCTGAAACATATTCTATTAATAGTTTTCATTTCTCCGATTTTCTTTACAGTCATTTTTCTACTCACACATGGGATTTTCATTCACTCTTGCGATAAAACAAAATTTTCATTATCGATACAACTCTTAAACGATTCATTTTTTTTCTCACTCGTCAACTGCTGGAATTAAAATTGACTTGACACAGGTGAGTGATTTTATTTCCACTCATTTTCATGAACTTTTTTTTCAAATGAATCACATGGCGTTTATTTCAGTGTAAATCTTCCAAGCAAAAAAGGTGTTAAAATGCAAGATGATCAAAAATGGAGTAATTTCGGTGAAATCAAAACAAAAATTGAAAAATTACCTTTACCATCAAAATTTCAGTGGCTTAAAAACAATGCAGATAAAATACGAATGAGTTACGATCTGTTAAAAGAAAAAAAATTACTTCCAACTGAAAGTATTGTGAATTCATTTAAATCTGATGAAATTTCCCTTGAATCCCGAAATCTAGGAAATTCATATTTTAAAGTGAAAGATTACGTAAATGCCCTAAAATATTATAATCGTAGTTTGTGCTTTGCACCTGTTGCATCGGAAAATTTAGCAATTGCATTTGCAAATCGTTCAGCTGTTTATTTGAACATTGGTTTCTATAAATTTTGTTTGGATAACATTGAAACTGCTTTGAAAGGAAATTATCCATGCAAAATGATACATAAATTGGAACAACGTAAAAAGGAATGTTTAGCTAAGATGAAAAATAAAAGAGGCAATTACACCAAAGTCATGGACGAGAAGCGAGATATTAAGCTGTCATACAAACCTAATTCCAAGATACCTTTTATGATAGAAGGACTTGAATATGCATGTACGGAAAAATATGGAAGGCATATAATAAGTAATCGAGAGCTCTTTCCAGGAGACGTCATTTTAATTGAACGCCCATTCG
The DNA here is from genome assembly GCA_900002565.1 of Culicoides sonorensis. Classification (NCBI taxonomy): domain Eukaryota; kingdom Metazoa; phylum Arthropoda; class Insecta; order Diptera; family Ceratopogonidae; genus Culicoides; species Culicoides sonorensis. The sequence goes on along the minus strand of LN483523.1, from coordinate 152,450 downwards.
TAAAAAGTCTGATTTGTGAAAATCTACCTGAAGGTTCTGAGTTCACAAGATGCTTGAATTGCCTTAAAACCGAGTATTTCAATTTGATTCCATGTCAATTTTGTACAAGGGCCATGTTTTGTTCAGAAATTTGTAAAAATGAGGCTTGGGAGAACTTTCACAAGTTTGAGTGTAAATTAATGTATGCTAACATTGATTTTCTTCAACTAAGAGCCACGTTGATGGCTGTCAGCTCATTAAAAGACTTTCGTAGAATCAATCAAGACGGTTCATTCACCATTTTTGATCCCGATTATCAGTATAATTTAATGGAACATCAACTGCTTGCACTTTTATCATGTGCCAAATATGCTCCTACTATGAATGATGAAGAAGATTTTGTGTTATGTAACATGAGCGCACTGATATGGCATCTGTTAAAATCTTCAGATGAATTTAGTTCAATGTTAACAAATCCCGAATGGGAAAATGATTTTCTTTCAATTCTTTTCGATTTTGGGGCTGTATCTCAATTTTATTCACATTCATTGCTAGCAATTGCCAAGACTCCTGAGCTTAAAGAAGAAATGGATGGAAAATTTAGTCCTCAAAAATATGGAACAGGCTTACTCCCAATTAGTAGTTTAATGAATCATTCATGTGCTCCAAATGTTACGAGAATGGGAAACGATAATCAAGTTGTAATTGTAGTCCGAAGACACATTGCTCCAGGTGACCAATTATTTGACAGTTATGGTCCACATCACTTGAATCAGCCGTTAATTGATCGACAAATTCAATTAAAGTCAAAATATTTGTTTGATTGCACGTGTGATGCCTGTAAAAATGATTATAATTTATTGAATAATTTGGAAATGGAAGATATGATCGAATTCCTTCCACTCTGCGCTGGAATCATGAAAATAATGGAATATGATAAAGTTTGGGCGGAAAAAGCGTTTCCTTTGACACGGAAGTTTTTGAGAAAATTCGATGAAAAGTATCCAGCTTATGAAGTGTGTGCGAGTCAAATGATAATGATACACTCAATTAATGTTCTGATGATAAAAACTCCACTTGAATTGCAAATGAAAGCTGAGTAATTGATTTTTCTTATTAGAAATTTCTAGAATAGTAATTAAAAGTCTAAGAAAAATTTAATTGAAATGTTTTTTTATTCAATCAATTTTAAACGACATTTGAAGGGCAATCATATAAATGAATGCATCGATCTTCTGACACCGAAATAAGTTGATCGCTATCAGGACTGTAAGCAACTCCCCATACTTTGTCCGTATGATCATTGAATGTATGTAAACATTTCCTCTCCGCAACATCCCACACTTTGACGGTTTTATCACTTGACGAGGAGGCAAATCGTTGTCCATCTCCCGAAAATGACACACATAACACCCAAGATGCGTGTCCTGATAACGTTCCCATGACATCAGAATGTGAATGCGTTACATCATATAACTTTGAATGTCCATCATCTGATGCTGTCAATAACATTTGCGAATCTGGTGAAAAACACAAACTACGAACCGGCATGGCATGACCTTCCAATGTTTGTGTAATTTTGCCAGCAGCCACATCGAATATGTAAATAATCCCATCAATACTTCCACTTGCAATGTATTTTCCATCGGGACTATACGCAATACTCAATGCAAATTTTCCGTTTTGTGGATCCAGAACTTGTTCAGCTTTCCCCGTTTCAATTGAGTACATTGAAATTTTCCCTTCATGAGATCCCGAAATTACGTGTTTGTTATCAGGTGAAATGGCAACCGTCCACAAATCGACAGGACCAAGCGAAATTTTTTGCTTCAGTGTACCAGTGTCAGTTTCGTGCAAACACAAAGTTGAATCAAGACTTGAACTCGCAATAATTTTACCATCTGTAGATACATCAACTGAAACCACACCTAACGAATGCCCCTGAAGCGAGTGTTTCAAGTAAAGCTCATCATTTTTCAAATCCCATACTTTTACGATGTCGTCAACACCTCCAGTCACAATAAAGATTTCAGTTCTTGTCTCTTTGGGTTTTTGCGATTTTTCTTGTGATGAAGCTTCGCCTTCTTCTTTTTCGGACTCTTCCTGAGGCTCTGGTTCAATTTCAATTGCATTTCGACCCCAAACACAACTCCAAATGCATTCTTCATGGGCGCCTTCTTGTTTATGTTTTAAACTATACTGTAAATTAAAAGCATATTTTAAATTTTCTTTTAAACTAAAAAGGTTTATAATTATTACCATATTTTCTTCTGAATAAAATTCACCGGCAAAATGTGTTTCAATAAAAACAAAAAGTAATTGTCCAAATAAAATTTCTGAATGATATTCTGGAACTTATTTGTCAGTTTTAGAAGTTTATGTTGTGCCTTAAATTAGATATAAGGATAAATTTGTTATATAAATCTTTATTTTTAAGACAATTTGTTTTAATTTAATAATTTTAACTCTGTTTATTTTGATTTGATGTGACGTTTTGCTGAATACCCTTAACTTAATATGATTCAAACATGTTCTTGTACATGTTGATAAGAAAATGCTCTTGTTCATCAAGTTGACAAAATTCATTTAAAATTAGAATATTTCATGTAAAATACTGTAACGTAGATAATTCTAATATACGATGTAACGGAAAAAGTTTGAATAAGCATTAAAAACGTAGATAATTTCATAGACGGTCATTTTGAAGTTAATATACACTGAAATCGTCTATTAAATTATGTACGTTTTTGAATAAAAAATAAAGAAAAATTCATATATTTTCATTTCTAATCACTAAATTCATTTCTAAATATTAGCATTTCAAATTTTCATTTTCACATAAGTACTTATTTCAAAGCAAAAATAGGTTTGTCAATGTATAAATTTTACTCAAATTTCTAATAAATTTTTGAACTTCTATTTTTCGTCAATAAACGCTGAATTTGAATATTTTTTTCGTCAATATACGGTTTCTCATTTTTTTTTCGTCAATATACGGAAGGTCATCGTATATTAGATTTACCTACTTTACAGTATTTTGAACTTACCGTTTTTATTTCTACAGAAAATGATAAAACTTTATTATAATGAATTTTTTAGTAAATGAACCGTATCCTAAAAAATTAAAAGCAAAACTTGAGGTTTTTCAAAAAGTTTTTGCGCTAAAGTCTTGAGTTTTTATGCTCTGATCTTCTTCTACAGTCTGCTAATTTGAACATGGAGTTCTCAAAGATCTTCTGTGACTCTGTCAATCCACCTTTTTCTTTCGGTGTTTAATTATTCTACATGTCTGCACTTGGTCTGAGTTTTCTCATCAGGTTGAATATAAGAATTTATGGAAAATAAAAATTGTCACATGTCAAGAGGAAAAAAACTTCACCGAGGTACAAAGCCTTAACTTATTTTCACCCAATATGAGTAGATATCATTTGACTCGTATTCGCCATGGGTTTTCTATTGAATATAAGTCAATTCTTCTCTGTCATGTCTTTTTTTATTAAATTGTACGTGAAGAAAAAAATGGTATACTCATTAACTACGCAAAAATTTCTGCACATCAATTTTCTCAAGTCTAAAAATTTAAAAATAAGGGAATCCTAAAAAAACATAAGTTTATGTCAAGTTTAGAATGCTAAAAAAATAAATGGAATTTATACCTTTTGACTTACAAATCTAAATATAACATCATTAGTTCTTGTTCTTCAGTTTCTAGCTCTTCCTCATTTTCTATTCAATACTGTTTTAAGTTAAATAATGTGGTTCGTCAGAGTAGTCTGATTTTATACTAGTCATAGAATAAGCACAAGGTCTCCATTTGCATTGATTAACAGCATAATGGTATTAATTACTTCAGTTACTTCTTATTGCAGTTAAAAAAAAGCTTGCACATTGCTTCACCGGTACTTTGCCAATATCTTTAAATATATCACCATTGTCGTCGTTGTTATTCTCGACCAAATTATGACCGAATAGTACGTTTTAATGGTATGTACCGGACGAAAATATCTTCCCTACCGGTAGCTGCAAATTATCTGAATGAAGGCACTAAAAATACGCCAGTTTACCGTTGAACAAAATCCGAAAATAATCATTCAATGAGCAAGCCTGATATTCTTCTTCCTCGTTTATTTACTTTTCTGCGCTTTCTTTGGTCAAGCTGATTTAACTCGTGTTGCACCTCGTTTTCTGGTATATCTAAGTATGTCTATAAAAATGATAATATGATTTAAAAGCAAGATAGACGATGGTCTAACTTTTTCCCTCGACTTTTCTTTCAATTCTTAAAAAAAATTTAATTTCTAATTTTTGAAAACTATAAACCAGAAAAGTGTCACTCTTTTTATAAATACCTTTGGAAGGCATTTACATTCAATTACTTGGGAAAAAAGTCTTAACTTCTTATTTCATGTTAAAATAAACGTTGAGATTGAATTACAGAGTTCTAACTGTAATTTCAAACATGTTCAAACAAAGTAAAAGTGACATAAGGGTAAATTATTTATTTCAAACTGTAAAAATTGGACAAATTTGATTATAAAAAAATTCTTTTAACAATTTTGTTGTCTTAAATAAAATTTTAATTATATTTTTCAATTAAATTTCAAAAACAAATTTTTGTTTCCACTACGTTAATAGAAATTTATCAACGATTTTTTTTTAAACGACAATCGAAATACTTTTGACATTTCGATGAACGATTTGGAAAATGAATGTGACTTGAGAGAAATCGATTAAGTTCATATATTAATTACTCTGCACTTTCAATCTCAATCACAGAAAAATCATTTTTAACATTATTTAGTTTGACCAAAACGTAACAAAATTATCGCAAATCATTAAATAAGTGCCTAAACAATCGGAAAATCATAAAATTGTTAAGAGTTGTCCGGTTTAAATATAAGAAATAACGTAATAAAAGTGCTTGACCAAAATCATTTGTAGATATATAATTTCATTATACACATATACACACATTGCACGAAGCTTATTAAAAAAATATATATATATATAATTTTGGAATTTCACATATAAAATTCCCCAATTTCCAAGGAGAAAACCATGAAAAATAAACGAAAATTCAAGTGAAATTAATATTTGGACAATGTAAGTTTTATTTTTCACACGAAAAAACCTCAACCAAAATAATGAAAATGAATCAATTGTGCAAGAATTTGTGTCCTGGCTTTGCTATAAGTGATTATTTTAAATGGTTGTATGGACGTTCTATAGATAGACGATAAAACTATGGAATGTATGTGTGTGAAGAAATCACACACAACAAAGAGACACAAAAATATAAAATTTTAATTGTGAATCTCTCAATACAATTACACAAAAAAACTATAAACGCGTTGATTGACTGTGAAAATTTTTATCAATTTAGTTCTTTATTTAAGAAACAACAAAAAAATTAATATAAAATAGATATTGAAGAAAAAGTTATTAATTAAAATGATTCATTTGTTATTATTCCGATCATAAAAGTGTCAAGTAATGCAAATTGAATGGAACAAAAGAAATATTTTGTTATGTGGAAGAGAAAAAAAAGTGCATATGTGAAGTTGTGATTATTACAATATTTATTCAAAAAAAAAGTAAATAAATAACAACAATGAAAATTAATTGTGTCACTAAATTCGCGCTAACATATCAAATATTTCAATAATAAAATATTTAAATAATATAAAAACAAGTATTGGGCAACTATTTCCAAGTTATGAATGAAATGTGAAGTTTGTTGTGAAAAAAAAAATAATAACAAAAATTGTTCATTTATCATTAAAAAAAATTGAGGCTTTAAATCTATAATTGACGTAAATGAACTTACTCTATCTTATTCTCACGAGGATGTTTTTAAAAGATTAGATAATATGAATTAAAGATAAAGATAATATGATTCAAAGATTTAATTATCGATTCAAGGGCATAAGATCTCTGATGGGTCGAAATTGTCTTATATAACTCGAAGAAGACTGCCAAATTGATGAAAATTATGGAAAATTATGAATATACAGGATCTTAAAAAAATTTACATTTTCAACACTTCAAGTTCAATCTGGTATTGCAATTTCTACAAGACTAGGCGTGTTTAGATCAATTGAACTGGTGGATTAGCTATACGAGCAATCTGGCAAATACCTGAAAGACTGCAGTCGATAGTCTTGTAAAAGTTAAGTTCAGCAAATAAAACAGAATGTCAGGGCGTTTCGATTCGCCCCTGAATCAGTTCAGTTTTATAGAATGGTCCCCACAGAAGAGAACCAGCGCTCAGACCTATTAATCATTATATCTGATGAAGAAGAAACCAAATTTAGTGAAGCAACTAAAATTAAGAAGGAGGTTTTTAAACCTGGGTCATTACAGGAAAGTGTCCAGACCTTCTTGAAAATTTTTCAGGTCTGATACCTTCACAATTATGATGAAATCATGACTGAGAAAGTACTCACCCCATATGAAACCACGCAATCTTGCAGGATTGGAAAATACGCAAAGCAGATGTTCAGCAATCTCTTCCTGTTCAGAGTAACATTTGCACATTGGATCTCTTGAGTTAAAATTACTAAAGTGATAGTCTATAGTACAATGACCAGTGAATATACCAGCTACAAGAAGGCGTATTACCAAGAGTTCTCATGTTTTGAAACCAGCAGATGTGTTTGGTCAATTCCATCTTGTCCGAGTTGTGTCGTAACTGCTAAGAATAATCAAAAAACTTAATTCTGAAAAAAAGTACCAAAAATCAGATTCATCGAAATAAAATCAGTAGTTTTTCCACGACTAGTTAACGCACTGAAAATGAATAAGCTTGTCCCTGACCTTGAGGGCTGTCAGGTCTTATCATACTAAGAAACTTACCAAGCTTATGTGAATAGATAAAATCAAATTATAAATTTAAATTAAATTTTAGCCCTTTTAAAATTAACTGATTAGAAGAAAATCAAATTGAGTCAATAAGTTGACACACTTGTATTGACAAAAAAATAACATAAGAAAAAATTTACATTTATGTGATGTGAAGAAAAAAAAAGAAAGATATGTTGTTCGTCATACACATATGTGTACATTTTTTGATGTACATCTCATAGTACAGAAGATCTTTTTTTTTTTATATAAATTTAAAACATACAATCATCAAGATTTGAATTTGTTTTCTTTTCTGATTTCGTTTTAAATTTTTATTTAAATTTGCATGGCATTTCGGTGATGTGCTCAACAACAAAATTGTTCTGTGGTATATTTTTTTTATGTATAGCTAATTTTTTTTTCTTCTTTTTTTTTGTCATGAGTAATAAAACAGACCAGAGACAAACAGTAGCCACATAGATTGACGTATGTTTGATTTTATTTCTGATTCTAGGAAATTTTTTATAGTATTTTAATTTAATCATTTTCTTTTGGCTCTTTATAAATTTTGATATGATTTTTGTGGGTAGTCAAATCAGATTGGGTGATTTATTGAAATATCAATTAAATTATCAAGATCAATCGGACCTTCCTTGTAACCTGTACAAATCTATTAAAAATTTATTAGATAGAAATATTCTCTGTATTTTTGTGGCAGACTGTTAACCTTGGCAAATTTCAAGTCAAAGCTACAGCCTGTCGAGCCTTATCCATAAATTTTCCGTATACTGTTAGTTTGATTTGACCTGTTCAAATGGATCATCATTGCAAATTTTGAATAGTATCTACATATTTGCGCTGATCGAATGATATGGGTAGAAAAATAAAACAACACCTGAAATTGTTTACCTGATAACTGATTTGGGTTAACTATTTTTGTTAGTACTAAATGCTGTCAATAGAGATCAGATTTGGAATAAAAGGAAATGTGACTTCGGTAAATCACTGTCCGAACCTGTCTGAAGAAAATTTTAAAGAAAGTATTTCATTTATATCTCAAATTTAATTCACAACCATCAGCAAATGTGTCCAACTTTCAACCTGGAATTTATGGAAAGTCATCGATCAACAGCAACACTCATGTTTGGTTTTGATATCTTGACTTCAAAGTTAGACTGTTCAGAGCTTCTATCCTTTCTGAATCTGTTTTGTCCAGTTGTGACTACAAGACATCCCCACTTATTTTAAGTCAAAGCTAGCAGGATAAATTATACTTGTTTACATACCCATAAGTAGAGTGATGAGGGAATTAAATGTAGCCTGTGATAAAATTGATTTTAGTATTAGAAGATTAGAATTTAAGAATGGAATTAAGTAGTCAATGTTAAATTTTTGGAGCCTAGGGCTTTGCCTGTTGTTGCCAAATAAGTGAAAATGACAATCATCTGCTAATGAGAATTAGAGAGCTCGATTATTTGTTTGCTGGGACTTTAAGGTCCATTGAGTCTGTACGTCAGTCTGAGTGTACTTTACAATTAAAATTAGTTTAGTAATATAATTTAAATTTATATATCTCATAATTATACTTAATTAATCTAAAACAAATCACTCACCTTAAATTCTATTTTTGGCGTAATTTAAAAATTCTACCCATACATCGATTGTTTGTTTACTTACTTACAAATTCTTCGCATACTTTTATTATTATTTATTATTCCTTTACGTTATGTGATTTGCTACAGATGTCATATGTATGTGAATTTATTTTAAATAATACAATGCATACCTACACACGCGTGATATGTGTATATTTTTACACACATATTCATATTATTTATAAAATGTTTAGCAAAACCCCAATATTTTTAATGTTGTGTTACGGTCATATTTAAATTGTATTTTTATTTTTTGGTTAACAATAATTCAAAATTGAATTATCAAATTCAAAGAAAAAAAAACCAAATTGCCATTTTTTTTGTGTGAATTTCTGATCATTCATCGACAACTTTTGAAATGCGCTTGTACGTTCATCTATTGGATGGGTTGTTGCTCTTCTTACATTTTAAACTATATAAATTTTTATGTATATATGCATACCATAACATAATATTTGTACAAAAAAAAATGTAGAGGCCACACTACAGATATTAAAAAAATGTGATGTGAATTGAGTCGTACAAATGTCTTGAAATTATATTAAAGAGACACGGTGTAAAATTTTATTTTTTTTTTAAAGTGTGTGAATTTTGAATATGTGTAGTTTTTTTCACATATGTAAACCGACCACTAAACATATTATTCAAATTTATTTTATCTGAAACAAAACATGTATTTACTTGAAAAAAAAAAACAACTGATTAGTTAATTTTACTATGAATGAGAGTTTGACAAATTCTTGCACAATTTTCGACCCTTTAAAATTATTTTTGTTTATTTAATCAATATTTTTTTATTACAATTTCAGAAGATTACCACAAACAAAATAATAAAAAAAAAACAAACTGAGACTTAATAAAAGATATTTTCTGTGTTAATTTTGATGAAATATGATTAATAATGAAATTCAAAAGTGGAAAATTCAAAAAGAAAAGTGACTTTAGTTAAAAAAAATTATAATTTAAAATTATACAATTAAAATAAAATAATAAAAAAAAAACTTAAAGGATTTGTGTGAATTCAAATGTGATATGACACACTACTTGTCGCCAAAACAAAATGAGTTCAATGGGCGGGAAAACGCCGGCAGCGGCAAGAAACTCCGCCTACAACACAAATGCAATGGAACAAATCAAAAATGAGTTAAAGCCATTTGCGAATGTTGGGGCTGCACATCAGGTAAATTAAAGTTACAGTTTTAAAGAAAAATAAATCCAAACACCTCGTACTTGGTTGAACTAAGGACTAAAAACGACTCGTGGACTCATAAAGGACATTTCATCATCTTAAGACTTTTTCATCAGCCTCGGGGAGGAGTTTTTCTGGCTCTCTTGACCCTACCTGTCACGGTCCATGTGGCATAAACGACTTTTACTCTGAATTATTGGTATTGATGACACCTGAAGCGTGCCAGGTAGGATTAAGAGAGTCAGAAAAACTCCTCGACAAAGCTAACGTGGTCATTGAATATTTCAGTCTAGTTTCAAGCAATGACAAAAAATCTTAAAAACTGCAGGAAGATTATATCCAAGAAAAAATCAAAATCTCACTCTGCTACGCTTAAATTCACCCGTTTCAAAACAACCAACATGTGGTTATGCAAACCTCTAAAATTTAACGAAACATCAAAGTATCAGAAAAATGCCATACGTTACACAGAAGAACTTGTACAGAAATTCTCAATATTGAATGAATAATTGAACGAACAGACTCCATGAAAATATGATTTTCAATATTTCAAATATTTACTTAACACTATTTGAAGGCATCCATGATCACAAAACTCAAAATAAAAGGAACTTCAATTTGCCCAGAAGCCGAATTTAAATACCACTGTCTCTCCACTCCACTTGTAATGAATCAAATACTCAATTAAGAAAAATCACTGCTATAAAAACACAACAATATTTTCTCAAGCCTTAAACACCTACTGGCATGGAGACTTGCACTTGTTAAAGCTAGACGTCTAACGCGTCATAGTTGGCTCGTGTTGCTCAAAAGAAAGTAGCTTCATGCAAAACTTTGTTTTTTAGAGGTTTCTTCTTCCAACTTCTACTCATCACACTTCAAAAAATTCCAAAGAACACCCACTGTCAGGAAACTTGCACTCATTAGGAATAGTCGTTTAGCCCGAAGTGAATAAACTCCGGCTCAGCTGGCTCCTTGATCCTAAGGGAGTAGATTCGAAAGGAAGAAGCCTCGTGTAAAACCTTGTTCAATTCCTAGCACTCTTCGTTAATTCTCATTTTGATCATGTTCAGATGGTCATGGGTAAAATAACGATTTATTCCTTAATTGTAAATAAATCTAAGACAATAAAGTCAAAAAATAATGAATGATCTGATTTTACTTCCGACTCAATACATTTTTTTACAATTGTTTTAATTTTAAATGAACGGTACATTTTTACAATCCATTACCAACAAAAAAAAATAATATAAGTTAAATAAATTTGACAAATGAATTTACTAATCCCCAAAAAAAAGATTTTTACGGTTAACTGGTCAATCAATCTCAGAAAAAAAATAAATCAACAATTTCATGCTTTTCAAATGAGTGATTGGTACTTTCATCAATCAAAAAAAAGAATGCGATCGATTAAAATGCATCATATAAATATTATTATTATTATTATTATTTTAAATGATTGGTAGTAAAATTTAATCCAATAATGTGTAATTGGATATTAGAAAAAAAAAAAAATAAAAATAAATTTACATTTTTTTTACTATTGATACTTAAAGTGACAATAATTCTTTTCATTTTAAATATCTTTGTCTATTATTATTTGAGTAATTTAAAAGACGATAAATGTTCATTTTACAAATCCGCCTCATAAAAATATTTTACTTCGTTTGTTTCAATCATCGCGACTCAAAGTGTAAAACGGGAATTATTGCATTCCTTTAGATTTATTCATGACAACATTATTATATTATTATTATTATTAGTACTCTGTAATATACCTTGACACAACACTACTGAAAATACTTTGACTTTTTTTTGTTGTTGTTGTTTTTTCACCGTACAAACATTTTAACTTGAAAGATGGACGCGCGAGTGAGACAAAGACCTTGCACTTTAAAATATTTCATTAAAATAGTTTAACTTATCTGCATTTTTTTCCTCTTTTTTTTTACAATTTTATCATCGTAAAATATCATCACCGTCATAAATAGCAGCAGCAACAGCAACAACAACAACAACAACAAAATCATCAAATTCATGAACAACTTCGTCAAGCTGTTCAACAAATACTTGCAGCTGGATTCCCAGAGGTGAGTTAAATTAGGGGGAAATTTTTATACTATCTCGATTTTGGCTATTATTTTTTTTTGTAAACAAAGAAATAGAAAGAAAGCAAATTAATGCTGTGAGTGAGTGATGAAATGATTCGGTTTTGTGTGTTTATTTCATTCTTTTCTTTTGAATCAAAATAAAAAAAAAATATAAATGTCAGTTTATTTATTATTTAAAAAAAATACACACACACACACACATGAATGTACACGCAGGGATTTACATAGAATTTGTCAGACTTGGCTGAGCACCAGATATTCTTTTTTTTCATCATCATTACACTTTTAATATTAAAAATGTTTAATTCTATCTCTCGCCTGTTATGTGAGTGTGTGCATTTTAATGGGTGTATTTCATGCATGGTGTAAGAAAAATTCGTGGAATTTCATTTATAATATTTTTATAATGTTTTGATTTTCGTGTTCATGGGAATTTGCAAATAAAAGTGTAGAGCGGAACTTTTATTTTGCACTTTTATGTGATTTTAATATTAATTTTTTTGTTGAACAGGAATTGGCATTGAGAGCATTAAAGGTGTCAAATGGAAGACCAGAGGATGCCCTTAATTTGCTGAAGAGGGCAAATAGTAATGGTGAACATGTTCTCAATGGTCATTCTGGAAAAGTAAGTTGTTAATTTAAATAACAATAGGATTTTTTTTAATATATTTTTTTTACAGTTACCTGGCTACGCACCTCGACTGATGCGTAAACAGAGTATTGAACGTGAAGTGCCCACATCAGCTATGCACTTGCCTCGTCAAAGTCCTGCAATGGATTCTGGAGCTGGCAGTTCCCGATCCGATAGTCCACATCAACAATATTCAAGCAATTATCGTGCCAGCAGTGTTAGTCAATATTCTCCATCGCCATGTCCTTCGCATTCTAGTTACAATGATCCTGTACCGCCAACCCCACCACCTCGATGTCCCTCAACTCCAAGTACTCCGCCACCTCCATTTCAAATGAGTCATATGCTAAAACGAATGTCACCTGCAACAGGACCACCTCGAAATATGCCTACAATTCAAAGTCAGAGTCCAGCACGTGGCACATCTCCAGTAGCGCCCAATTCTAATATGCGTCAACCGCCAATTATTGTTCAAAATGGACCACAAGCACAACAACAGCTAAATCATGCAATGCAAACACTATCAATGTATCAAAATGGAGGAAATGTTGTCGAACCACCACCACCATATCCCATTTCACCAATTAGTTCTGTTGTTGGAGGAAATGCACCTCCAAGTTACAATGCTTCAATGCAAAATCGACAATCACCAACACACTCAAATCAAGATTATCGCAAAAGTCCAAGTAGTGGAATTTATTCGGGAACATCAGCTGGATCACCAAGTCCAATAACAGTCACACAAAATGCAGGACCAACTCATGTCTCAATATCAAGACCAATTGCTTTGCAACCACAACCATACAGTGCCAGACATTCGAAATCTACACAACCAATCATTATGCATTCGGTCAAATCAACTCAAGTTCAGAAACCGGTGCTACAAACTGCAATTGCACCTCAAGTTCCAACACCAATTGTTTGTGTTTCACCACCCGTACTAACATCAGCTGCACCTCCTTCCTACGCAACCTCAATCCAACAAAAACATCAACAATCAACGACACCACCTTTGTTGCTAAATTCATCGAAATCGTCACCCTCGTCATCTGTCACACCGCCATCGACACCAAATAATGTAACAAGTCCGTTGACCGCGTTTGCTGTAAGTGTTAACAATGCAGTAAATGGAGCATCATCGACTGCGTCAAGTGGAAATACATCTCCTGCAGCTCATAATGGTGGATCAGAACCTCCTTCATATACAACTATCTTGTCTTTGCGTCAACGAAATCTACCTCCTCCTCCTCCTTACTCAACAGCAGGTAGCACAACACCAAGGTAACAAATTCTCATAACAAATATCTTATTTACATAAATTTAAATATCAAATTTTTTCATTATAGCAATTATGCTTCTTCAAATCAATCGGAGACCAGTAGCAATTATAGTAGCAAATCAACAAATAGTAACATGGCTAGTTTTAATAGCGTCATAAATAATACGAATCTTTCAACGACACCGCCATTACCACCATCTGTACACTTAGGAACAACTGGGGCAGGTACCTCTTCAAATAATAATCCTAACAACAATAATGGCACCAACACTCGCATCAATAGTCATAATAACAAGGAAGGTGTGTTAGCAAATAACAACAACAATAATAATTTGAAACCAACGATGAATGGTTCAAGTAAAAATACTAATAATAACACAACAAGTAGCAGTGCTAACAACAACAACAACAATAACACAAGTCAATGTAAAAAAGTTAAACTTCAATCACCCATACCCGAACGTAAGCATCTCTCAAAGGAGAAGGAAGAGGAAAAATCTGAATGTAAAGTCAAGCATTACTCGCCACAAGCATATAAATTTTTCATGGAACAACATGTTGAAAATGTGATGAAATCGTATAAACAACGAAATTTCCGTCGTACTCAACTCGAATTGGAAATGTCCAAAATGAAACTGCCCGAAGAGACGAAAGTCCAAATGAGGAAATTACTATTTCAAAAGGAGAGTAATTACATTCGACTTAAACGTGCTAAAATGGACAAGTCAATGTTTGCCCAAATCAAGAAAATTGGAAAAGGGGCATTTGGTGAAGTGATTTTAGTGAGGAAAATTGATACGTCAAATCATTTGTATGCAATGAAGACGTTAAGGAAAGCAGATGTACTGAAGAGAAATCAAGTAGCACATGTAAAAGCTGAACGAGATATTCTCGCTGAAGCTGACAATGAATGGGTCGTCAAATTGTATTATAGTTTCCAGGATAAAGATAATTTGTACTTTGTAATGGACTATATACCAGGTAAATAATTTTTAGTGCATTTCGTAAGAAAAAATGCACTATTACAGACGGTTTGTCCGCCGTCACTCTGTAGGTCTGACTACTGATCGCTATCCATAACTCCGGAATGGTCCATCGGAGCGAGGTCAGGTTTTTTTCATTAGATAGAGGAGGTCATAAGGATTTGTCAAAACTCATTAGTTTTGAGATTGGGCTCATGGATTGGGCTCCAGAGCCTCCAAAGCCTGAAAAACCGTTAAAAACGGTTAAAATTTTAAAAAATTGATAATTTGTTTTGTTGTATGGAGAGGTTTACTAAAATGAACTTTAACTCATTAGCTCTGAGATTAGGCTCAAGGATTGGGCTAAGGAATTAGGCTCCAGAGCCTGAAAACAGTCAAGACCCCAAATTGTCCGATTTTTTCAAATATTTTTCTTTAAAATTTTCAAAATAGCGGAAATATTTCAAAATGGCGGAAAATTTTAAAAATGGCGGAATTTTTCAAATGACAGTTATTTTCAAATTGACAGTTATTTTAAAAATGAGGATTTTTTTAAAATGGCCGTAATACTCCAAAAGGGGGATATTTTCAGAATGATAATTTATTTCAAAATTTCGGTTATTTTCAAAATGGCGGGTATTTTCAAGCGGTATTATTATAATAAAAATAAAAATTTAATTATATTCAATGAGACGAGTCCCATCGAAATGCACTTTTCTAAACCGCCCAGTGGTTAGAATTTCCCATTTTTTTTAATTGTAATAAGAATTTTTTAACATAAAATTTCATTTTAATTTGAATAGGAGGCGATTTAATGTCACTTTTGATTAAGAAAGGAATTTTTGAAGAAAACCTTGCACGGTTTTACATTGCCGAATTAACACTAGCCATAGAAAGTGTCCATAAAATGGGATTTATTCATCGGTGAGTTTTGTATTTTTTACATGACAATTACAATGAATTTTAATTTAATTTTTTCTTTCAATTTAACAGTGATATTAAACCCGATAATATTCTCATTGATAAGAAGGGACACATAAAATTGACTGATTTTGGATTATGTACAGGATTTAGATGGACTCACGACTCCAAATATTATCAGAAAAACGGTAAGAAGTCCATATTTTTGTTTTAAGACCTTAAAATAAAAATCAATTTATCAACAGGAGAGCACGCAAGACAAGATTCAATGGAAGCATGGAGCAAAAGTGGGCATGATCATGCCCAGATTCCACCCCCATTGGAAAGGTAACTATTTCTACAATTAATTTGTGAATGTTTTCTTAATCCGAATTTAAATTATTTAATAATAGGAGGAAGTTCCGTGATAAAACACGATCAAAAGCGCATTCAATCGTAGGAACACCAAATTACATCGCGCCTGAAGTCCTCTTACGAAGTGGTTACACACAATTATGTGATTGGTGGAGTGTCGGTGTAATTTTGTACGAAATGCTTGTCGGACAACCTCCTTTTTTGGCAAACACAGCCGAAGAAACACAATACAAGGTAATTTTTACATTCAAAAATATTTTTTCTTATTTTAATGGATCAATTTCTCATCACAGGTGATTCACTGGAGACAAACTCTCAAAATACCACCTCAAGCCAAATTAACGGACGAAGCGTCAGACATGATAGTTAAACTATGCTGTTCCGAGGACGAAAGACTCGGCAAGCAAGTTGACGAGATAAAAACTCATCCATTTTTGCGTCAAATTGACTGGTCAAAAGATCTGCGTAGCCAAAAAGCACCGTACGAACCAAAAATTAAATATCCAACAGATACGTCAAATTTTGATGAAATTGATCACGATAAAATGCAGGATTCGTCAGATCCAGATCACACAATTGATGATTTAATTGATAGTGGAAAGCCGTGGCATCATGGTTTCTTTGAATTTACGTTTAGGCGATTTTTTGATGATGATAACAAAATTTCATTGGATGCCGCAAATGATAATCAATCGGGAGCAATTTATGTGTAGGAATAGTTTAATATTAAATTTTTTTTTCTTCATTTTCGTTTGATTGAGTTATTTTTTTTTTTTGAAATACAATTAAAGACCACCACAGAAAAGCAAAACAAAGCTGTGCCAAAACTTAGAAAATGTTTAATTAATGAATTTACTCAAAATATTTCACCATTAGAATCACACACACACATATTTTAAAAAAAAACAAAAAAAAGAAAAGAGTTAATTTAACATTAATTTCTAAGTTTCTCGATGAATTTTGTCTACAAACAATTAAACAATTTTAATTATTCAATCATGATAAAGCGTTAATTATGTTACTAGTCACTGTTTTTTTTTTTAAATTAATTAATCATTTTAAAAATAAGTTTCTGTAGGAATGAAATTTGAAAATATACAATGAAGGTCCGATGACAATATAATCAATAATATAAAAAAAATATTTATCACTATTAAAAAAAAACACATAAACATAAAATATATGTTTAAATAAATGTTAAAAAAATCGAATTTATCAAGAAATTTTATAACACTTGATGTTCTTATTAATGAAATTGTTTTAATTTACACACACATTAAAAATAAAAATAAAACTCGAAATTTTATAAGAACAAAAACAGAAATAAAATAGAATTAAAAAAAACCCCTAATTTTAAGTAAATGTTAAAATTTTTTGATGAAAATTATCATAATAATTAAATTAAATTCTTTCATTATAGAAATGTAACTTGTGATTCTTGATTTTATTTAATATTAATCTTAACAACATCAAACATAATTGAATGTATAAATTTCGTCAATTTACATTGAATTTTCAAAATTTTTAAGGTTATTTTTATTTTAAATTTTAGTTTTTTTTTTTAATATTGACTTGTAAATATAGACGTAAAATATTAGGAATTTTTTTAAAATTATTTCAATTCACTTTTGACTGATCTTAAACAAATTCAATTTCAAATTTTATATTTCATTTTACTTTTATTTTTTTGGATTTGGATCTTTTCATCTTTTTTTTGTCCAGTTTTTTTTTCTCTAAATCAAAACTAAATAAAATTTGCCTCATAAAGGTGCCTTTCAAGATCTTTGATAAAAAATAAAAATAAAAGGAGAAAAAGTTATAAAAAAATTAAAATTAAAAAAACTGATTATTGAATGTTAAAATATAAATAAAAAAGTAAACGAAAATGTATAATTATTTTATTACATATATATAATTGAATAGATATTTACAAAAAATTAAAAGAAAAAATAATAAAAAAATATGTTAAATTTAAATATAGTGTAAATAAGGTTGCTATACTATTTATTAGCCTGAAATAAAATAAAAGATTTAAATCATTGAAAATGCTGTTATTGAATGTTGTTTTTTCATCAAAAGGCTGCTAATGCTCATACTGTCCACTGGGCAGTGTCTAGTCATTCAAGTAGTCTGAGCTACCGATATCTTAGTAAAGAGATTGGAAGAATATGTAGTGGCTGCGTAACATAGCACTTAAATGGAGGTGTTCTTTTCGCTAGCTTGGTGCACACTAGTTCTCTAGTAGCTTGTCAAAAGAGCATTTCAATTATCCTTAATTTCTTAATATAGATCTAATGCGAGGTACAACGACAAGAGCTGACCCAGGAGAAAATAATGACGACAGGACAGAGAACACTGCACAGGATGACAACGTTAAGTTGACACAATCTTCCATGACTTCCTCTGTCGACACTATTACTGAAAATGCCTATTGACTATAGATAACCTTGCCATCAATCAGCCCGAAACGAAAACCAATAGGACTAAGAGGAATATGCCTCGTAGCCAGAGAAAGAGGCTCAAGCATCTCCTAAAGCTGGGACTTAGTTAAAAGGAAGCACTAGAAAAGTCCAAGCAAAAAGTACCATGGGTAGATAAATCAAAAGCTGAACCATCCAACTCTACGACTCCGCCACTAGTACCGATAAAAGGAATCGCTCTGACGTCTATATCACACCTCAAGCGAAGAACAAAGTGAAAGTTGGTGCAGGAGCAATCCCAAAAAATAAACCAAAAGGGACCAAGCCTTCTTACATTGAGATGGTCAGTGCTCACAAAGTAGGTATCATCATAACGGAATACCCAGACAAACAACTGAGTACTGAAGAGATGCAAACTATCCAACGGTCAGTTCTGCAAATCATCTACGAACAAAGAAAGGATGTTAATTTCAAACCCGGATTACCCAGGGAGCAACCAAAAAAAATGAATGGTTGATCTTCCACTGTTCTGACAAAGATACAGCAGTCTGGTTTAAGGACTTGCCACTTTGGACAGACAGTCAATGTGTTGCTGCCAATGAGGATCATAGGATTTGTCGAAGGTGAAAATAACGGCACAGACACAGAAGCCAGGAAAGAACCGTAGAAATGAAGGACACCTTGCTATGAATACAGTTCAGGTAAATAATGCCACTATGGAAAAGCTCAAGGAAACCAATTTCTTTGTCAACTACGCCTATGGTCAGAAGGTCAAACTTAGACTGAAGACAAAGGAGAGAAGTGCAACGGGTGGATCAATCAACCCGGCACATAATCTACTCCTAATGAGACTCCAATTAAAGGATCCACAAAAGAAAAGGTTATCGTTGATGATGGAAAAGTGACAAACAAAGTCCCCCCTCAAAAGCGTTCTTCTAGTTTCATTAACTTAAGTAACTTTTGCAAGACGATCGACTGCGGCCTTTTTGGCATTTAAGATCACATTTTTGAGAGTCAAAAGCCATCAAATTCCTTATTTTCAGTCTTTTAGCATTCAAATCATTTAATGTTCAAACAGAATTCCACTGACAAAAATCGCATAAAAATTATTATGATCTTCAATCTGGAATTTTGCCAACACCATTATACAACTTTTCCCTTTTCCACAACGACACAAATTTATACGAAAATGCATAAAATTTATTATTAAGGTGAGTGATGTAAAACATACATTCATACATCTATATCCATATGATTTCCACTTTTATTTGGCATCTCATTGCAGTGGAAAAATTCAAATTAAAAAGCTGGAAGTGAATTTCAAATGAAAAATTGTATAGTTAAATGTAATTTTGTATACGAAGCGGAACAAACTATTAGTTCTTGTTAAAAATCTGCATTCTCATGCACTTCCTTCCATAAATTTTTAGACTGAGATGATTTACATAAGAAATTAAAATGAATTTGATGGGCCACCATGACAAAATTTTGTGGTTGTGACCTAACTCTTAATCAACATTTAACACTCCATTAAATTTCGTTAATGGCTATGCGAATTTTTCTTTAAAATGAAGCTACGCAAATCTGTTTGTTCAGTGATTTATATATTTTGAATTGGAAAAGTGCACACTTGTAACAAATTCATGATCATGTTTTAAATTTCATTTTATGCTTGAAAAATATTAATTTTCTATTTTTTTTGTTTTAACTTGAAATTACACATTGAAGCAGGTTTCCTCGTTTATAATCAAACATATGTTTTCTGTTAAATGTTTGTTTATTTTCACATAATTTTATTTATAGTAAAAAAGAAACAAAGAAAAATTGTTTGGAATATTTATGCAATATTGAGAAATTTTCAATTAAAATAACTAAATAATTGTCCAATAAAACGATATCGAGGAAAATTGTTTTTGAGTTAAATTGAAACATTTTAATCACCAGTGTCACTTTAAATCAGTGCAAAGCAATAAAAGTTAGGTCACAATCTCTTTTTATTCTTGAATAATAATGAGTTTTGGTTAAATTTAAAGGACACAATATAAAATTACCTTAATTTTCAGTTTTTTTATCTTTAATTTGACCAGATGGATTCACTGATCTTGCTTTTACACCTTTATTGAGAAAAAAAAAACCGACATAAAAGAAGCACACGAAATAAACAATGTGACACATATAATCGACCATACATCAATCATCAACCTACAAAATTCAGAAAATGTGTGGGTATTACCTAAAACCGCACACATAAAATAGTCACCAAAAAACAAACGGTCCAAATAAAAAGATTTTTAAATTACTTGAATTAATTTTTCAAATTTAAACGTATTGACTTGGATCTCATCTCATTCTTTTAACACCACATTTATGATCAAATTAAATCGTAAATTCATTAAAAAAAAAGGTTAATATTAAATTTATGTTTAAATCGAAACATGAATTACATTACATCGCGTTTCTGGTTAAAGAACGAGGCAAAAAAAAAATTATATGAATGAAAATTTAAATTTCAAGGTACAATTACATCAAAAAATCATGTCAAATTAAATTAAATCAACGATAAATTTTTAATAAATATTTTTTTCAGTGAAATTTACTTTGAAATTTATGTAAATCTTTCATATTAGTTACTGAGGGGGTAAGCACGTTTAATTTGACAGCTCATTTTGTATGGATACAGCTAAGGAAACTTCAAAAACTGTGTACTTTAATGGTGATTGTTAAACTTTCATCACCCTGATAATGGAATTCAACAAAGAATTCAACTTGGCACTGTACACTCATTCACGCTAAGCTCCTCTGCTCATTCTTATCAAGTTATCAACGACTTTGACAGCATCGAAGAGGAGTTGGACCCTCCCTGACACGATCCAGGTGTCATCAACGACTTTTACCCTGACTTTTAATTTTTTTGCTGTTTTTAAAATTTCTTTTCTGTGTAAATCACATTTTAGCCTCTCAGCGCCCTCTGGTCCAATCGAAATACCCCGATCCAAGAAAATGTATTTTTTCATCCTATATCGATCTGTATGCACATCAACCACCATTCCATTGGAAAATATTTCAGGAAAGCCTTTATAAATGCAAATTTTTATTAGAAATGTCAAAAAACTGTCAAGTAATGCCCTTATAAAAAACCTTCCTAGTCAGGGGATTGACAGTATTCTGGCATGTGATATTTTTAGACATTATGCTGTGTATATAGAATATATGAAAACTTCTAAATCAAATTCGAAGTGTCACTTATTTAAATTTCTGGAATTTCCATTTAATCTTGTAGGCTGATCGACATCCCAGTCTACATTTGGTTGACAACTGTCAAAAAGACAGAAATAAACATCAGTCGAGTATAGACAACCAGAGTGCAAAGACGCATAATAAAAAATGGCTCTATCTAAAGCTGAATTAGCCTGTGTTTATGCAGCACTCGTCTTGGTTGACGATGATGTCGCAGTCACTGGGGAAAAAATCCAAACAATCTTAAAAGCAGCAAATGTTGATGTTGAACCTTACTGGCCAGGTTTGTTTGCTAAAGCTTTGGAAGGTTGCAAAGTTAAGGATTTGATTACCAATATCGGATCTGGAGTTGGTGCTGCCGGACCAGCTACTGGTGCTGCTCCAGCTGCTGCAGGTGCTGCTGCTCCTGAAGCAAAGAAAGAAGAAAAGAAAAAGGAATCAGAGCCCGAGGAATCTGACGATGACATGGGTTTGGGACTTTTCGGTTAAATTTAAAGAGTAAAAAATAAAGATTTAATTGGAAATACCTAACCTTGTAGAGTTAGAGAACCCCAAAGGGACGAACCAGGTGACTTATAATCTATAGAAACTGTAATTGTCAAAATAAATGACAGTTTGAAATATCTGCTTGATAAGAGCCGTAGTTATTGAAACGCAAACCTGACAGCTTGCAAGTAAACGTCAAATTTACATTTGCTAAAACAATATCTACGAAGAGTCCTAAAATATGTCAAACCAATGGCGGATTTGCCTTTGGGCATTCAAATTTTTCGCTGTCTGTGCTGAGTTATCAACAAATTTGATAACGAGTCCAAACATTTCTTTGTGGTCTTTCTAGCAATTTTAAGTGCATTCCGTAAAAATATGGGCTATGACAAGTGCCTTGTCCGTCTTCATCCATTTTCATCGCTAAAAAAGAGGATTCTACGGTGCAGTGGTTAGAGTGTTGAACTATCAATCTTAAGGTTGGCAGTTCGATTTTCGCTTTGGCCATTAAACTTTACAATCTCAAATGTCCCTTTTCCGACTACTCAATTTGAGTTAAAGGCTAGATAAAGATGGGATGACAGGATAAAAGCTAAGTCACTCGGATGATATGGGGTATGTACAATGAATCCGACTGATGGTCTGAGTGTAGGCTATAAAACTGATTTGATCTGAAAAAAAAATCAAAAAATTAATCATTAAAATTTTAATACTTTCCATGAAAATACATTCATTTCAACTTACCAATTAAATTGCCAGTAATCTTCAAGAAAATCACAAATAAAATGCGATTTTTTGTCACGGTACTTAAACCCAGAAAATATTATCGCACTAAAATCATGTAGGTAATAAAAACATTTAAGAGCAATAATAATATAAAACACCTTGTTCTTTTTTTCATCTTCTTCTTCAAATGACTTGCCATTACTATTTCAAAATCTGCCTCTGCAACATTTTCTTATTTTGGCTTGGACTGTAGGTGAAAATGGAAAAAAAGGAAAATATTTGCATAGTGACAATTTTCATTTGATGTTTCGGATGATTCATTTTGACGAATTGGTTCATTAAATGCATTCAAATTGTATATAAATTAAATGTTGATTTATTTGTTTGTCAAGCTAATTAAGATTGATCTGAAGTGAAGTTTATTTTTGGTGATTTTTCACGAATATTTCGTATGAGCTCACACACACACGTTCGTAATGAAAATTATAATAATAAAATTATTTTGTCGTATATTTTGAAAAAGATATTGAGAGAAATAAAAGTCATAAACATGTTGTATGGATGAATGATGAAAAGTAATAAAGGATGTCATTTATTTGTGCTAAATATATTATTTTATATTATTTTTGACGAAAACTGAAGACATAACAAGCGTTCATTATAAAATGAAAAAAAAATTAATATTTATAATAAAATCGGTTAATGGCTCTTGCATTTATTTGAATTTCATGTTTATTTTGATTATTTTGAAAATGAGGAATGAACTGAATGACAAATTGAAGAAAGTTTTTCGTTCTGGAAAATTCAAAAATAAGAAAGTTCAAAAGAAGAGGAAATACGTATTACGTAACAATTTAAGGGTTATAAAAAACGAGAGACAGAGAGAAAGAGAGAGAACAAAAATGAGAGTATGTTAAAAAATCATTATTTTTTTTGATTCAACAACAAATTCAAATCAACGAATTTCCCTTATTAATGTTACATCACACATTATTTGAATAAATTTAAATTTAATCATCGTCATACATGAATAGATTAGTGTGTTGTAGTTACATCTGAAAATCTAATCAATATGTTTACTTTATGATTTAAACATAAAAAAATAAATAGTAAAACTAATTTGAAAACAATAATTATGTGATGTACCATTTATTTATTGTTTACTTGAAACAGAGTAATTTTACGCCCAATGTCACATGCTAGAAATTATTTTTTTTATTTTTATTTGAAGGAGTGTCATTTTTGTGCAATGCAACAACTGAAATATCGATATATTAACAGAATTTATTGTTGATTTTTTTCATGGATTTTATGTTTATGTATGTTTTTTTTGAAATTCAAATAACTTACCGCTTATTGGATACAAACAATTGATTTGCTTGCTCAAAGACTGGTAATGTATTTTTTTTATCTAATTTTTTTCAGATAGTTGAACTACAAGTTACAGCACATTGAGTTTCTAATTTTTGTATTTCCTGATGATTTTTAATGAAATTTTATCTGAAACATGTTTCGATGGAAGTAGAAAAAATAGGAAAATCTGCAAATACATCTAATCCTGGTGACAATTTGCTCTATTTGCAATTGATTGGCCTTATATTTTCCTTTTATGAGATATCGAACACGTGTGTGGCTTGCGGTGAGTTGAATCATTAATATCTCGTTTTGTCTATGATCTTTTTGGAGCTGCTCTAGGAATTTCCAAATTCCTGCATGAAGAGAGTTTATCAATGTTTGAAAACGGTGGTGTCAGCCTTCAACTTCATGCGTCGTTCGCTAGTAGGTATTTGTTTAAAACGAACGAGTAGACACACAAAATATTTGCTGGAATACGAGGTAAACTTCATTCACGTCTTACGTTTATTTTAATATATTTAACCAAATCGACTAATTTCTCTTCGTCAACAGTATCGACTTCAGGCATATTGTCAATAATTGATAATGTCAGCTTAAGGTTTAAATGGTAAAGCCAAAAGTTTTTGTATGAAATCTCTTATTTCAGGATTCTCATGGTACGGTGCTTTTAGTCCTTTGTTTGCCTATAAACTGTTTGCATACAATGAAACAAAGAACCCTCGAACACTGGAATTTGGAAATGACAAATAAATGAAATTTCAATTGATGAAAATAAAAAAAGTACAGATTTAAATTCAATTAACCGTCTGCTTTAAGCTGATTCTTAAATTTCGAATACTTACAATCAAAAAAATCGAGATTAAAATTTTGTTTCAATTGAAAATGAATCAAACCCACACTTTTCCTTACATCACAAAAAATTAATGCTTCAGCAATTCTTTAAGTCAGTCAGTCATTAGGCCATTTAAGAACTTAACAATAATTTAATGTTAATCCAATCGAAACTAAATAAAAATTATTGTGAAACACTGTATTTAGTAAGTTATTAAAAAACGATTAAAGTACTTTTTGAAAAAGAATTTTCTCATTGAAACCTGAAAACAAAAAAAAAATATAATTTAGACTTCGTTGCATTGCATTGTTCCATTTTTGCTTGAATTTATTAAGACTAAAATCGTTTCAAGGTTATTTGAAGAAAAAATTGTTGGTCAAATCCATAATTTATGACATAATTCAATAAACTTTGAAAGTTCCCAAAAAAATTTAAGACAATAAATAAATAGTAAAATAATAATAAAAGTAATAAAAAAAGATCATCTTTAAATGTAACAATTTCATTTTCTTGACTCAACTCCCACACGCGTTTAATTCAAAACTTAATGACTTACTTCTTTCAGATTAATTAACGTGACCAGTACATTGTGGCAAATCTTCTGTTTGTCATCATCATTCGATAAATTCTATGAATGGTTTTATTTTATTTTATAAATAAGGATGACTAATCGTTTTGGTGATCCATATTAGAATTAAATAAAAAATTTTGTTACTTTTCACAATAATCAAACAATAATTCACTTGAAATACAAAATATTATTTTTTTGTGAACAAATTAATTTAGTTTTATTTATTTTTTTTTCTTCATTAATAATAAATTTCATACTTTATTTCGTAGACATGTTATAAAGTGTTTGGTTCTTTACAAATTTGGTAATAGCTGGTTATGACGTGAGCCTATCATGTCATATGTGAATGAAAAATATTAAAGTCAAAGAGTTAATATTAGTGGCCAAAAAGTCTATTCATGTGGGCGAAATTAAAAAAAGAGAGAAGGAAAAAAGTGATAATTTGTGAATAGGTATTGCATGAATTTTGGCTGGAATTAGGTAGGAGGAGGATTTTTTTTGTATTGAAAAAAAATATGGATGGCAATTTAAATGACTTCCTCTGTTTTTATTTCAAATTATATCAAAATTATTGAAATGATCTGAATAAATTTCCTTTTAATTAAGTCATTTAAGTCAATTTATGTTCAAATTTTCATTGCATCCTCTTTTTCCAAATCGAGGCTAAGCAAGAAAATGCAGCCGTTAATTCGAATCTGATTAATTTTAATTTTAACAATAAATTTCATATGAAAGTCGAATAAAAATTTAATAAAATTCGAGTTAAAAAGAAATATCAGTCGCAAAAATACTCCAAAATAGTCGACAGCCAACTTTTTTATTTATTATTTTAATGTTTGATCCATTTATGGAAAGTCTATCATCAAAATAATAATAAAAATTTTGTATTGAATACACAAACATAAATTGAATTTAAAATTGAGTAATAAAAAAAATAAAAATTTGAGTTTGTGAAAATTAATCTTTGAAACCCAACTCTTGGGTTTATTAAACTTTCATGCTTGAATAGAGTTGCGCAGATCGTGTATCATCTTTATTCCGTTTCATATTCAAATTTTGTTTGTAAAAATCATCATTTGATATTCGTTTTTCTACCGAAAAATAAACCTTTGAAAAATTTTTAGCACCTCTTACTGTATACACAAAAAATCTTGAAACTATTCAATATAAAGAAGAAATAAAATAGAAAATAGAGTTTTAGTGCTAGACATGTTTTTCCGCCCACATGTTGTTCGATATTTTGAATTTATAAATATAACAAAAAATTATTGAGTCTAAGGTTACGAGATCAAATTTAAATAAAAATTTGTCTTACTCGATAGAAACTTGATATATTTTGAAAATTGTAAATATTTAATTTTTATTTTTTTTCATTTTATATGCATGGCTCAAACACGATGATCTAATAAACTGAATAGTTTTGGTACCATATTGTCTTTTATTTTTTTTTAACAAAGAAATACATTGGAAAGAGTTAAATTAGAGATGAAAGAAATTTATAACGCAATAAATTTCATATTTAGATTAGAATAAATTTTGAGTTGAGATTTATTTTGATTTTTGGTTATATGAAATGAAATTAAGCATAAAAAATGTATTTTGTAAATTTAGGGCTTAAAAATTCGTGTTTTTTGTTTGTGAATTTCGAAAATACCGGGTTGAAATTTCCTACGTGTTAAAAAAAATTGCAACGAATCTTAAAGGCGACGTCTTATCTTAATGTCCCTCTTTTTCATTGATCAAATCCAAAAAGCTGTCCAGATGAATCAATTTAATACCAATTGCAATCATTTCTACTTCGTAAGATTCTATGTTTGCCAGGTTTGACATGAAAGTAGAGTCTTTCCCCTTCAGAGTACATCACCTTTTCCGATTTGGAACTGCCGTTATCTCTTTTGGAGTGGACCGAAGTCCTGTATTATTAATTTATCCTTAATTAACGGAACTCCAGACTAGATAGATGTTTACATATTGGTGCTGTTTATGCAAAATATAGTTTTGGCACTAAAAAAGATTTCTAATAATTTCAATCAAATGTGTATGTGTATAATATCACCACCATAATATCATTTAACTTTTCACACTTAATTCTACTCCATTTTATTGTAATTCTGTGACTGTTATTTTTGACTTTAAAAGAAATTTAATTTTTAATCGTCTATGCACTTTAGATCACAAAATAATTTATTGTGGATTTTGACAGTGCTAAAAACAATTGATAACAAAAAAATTTCAATCTTATATGCTAGTTCTGGTGTTTGACTAATTTTAGTCCTTAACTGAAAAGCAGAAATAAAATGTTTGTCAGGTTTGTCTTTAAAAGGACATCACTTTTTTTTCTATTAGAACTACTGTTATATCTTTTAGCTGAGCAGACGAAATATGTCATTTTAGTTTGGCATTTTATGCCAATCTTTTCCCATACTTGAAACACCATTATGGATAATCATTTTTGATAAAAAATTGAGGTCTTTTAAGTAGCTTTGTTTCATTTCTTCCACTTTTCTTGGTCTATTGATATATATAATCAGAAATTAAAATATTTGTTTTATATAAATTTTTCTCAAAGCTAATTTATCATTTTGTTTTGAATTATTACATTGGTGTTAACATACATAGTTAACTCATTCGCGTCATCCGTTGCGTCAACGCAACACCTACTTTGAGGTCACTTTTCTCGTTTATATCAAAAAATTTGCTTGTCAATCTTTTTAAGAGTCTTAATTTAAGATGTTTTGTATCAAACAGTTGAATTATTTTAGAATTTAAACCAAAAATTAAAAAATTATGAGCTAAACTTTTAAGGAAAGTCGCGTTTTTTTTTCATTCTCGTACAGCATTTCTGTATGTATTTGTGTAGCACTTATATGTATTTTGTTTTGGCTCTCCTGTAAAATTTTTATATGAAACCTGAAATTTTCATCGAAGAGAAAAGTGTTCATTTTTACCTAAAGAATAAATCATAGAAGAACTTTTTGTTCAAAACTCAATATTTCTAGGAGCGGCGTCGAATGAGTTAAAGAAGTTAGAATTGATTGATGCCAAATCAAAATATTAAAATAAATGTACTATATGTTAAATTAGTACAAATAAGTGTTTTAATGATCTAACGAAATCCACAATCTATTATTTGATGGATTTTTAAATCTACGATTAAACCCATCTAGACATCTGCCACAAGTAATACGGGTCGAAGATACGGAAAATATTTCCTTTCATAGAAAGCATTGAATCAGTTTTTACATTTTCGATAATTTATGCATGTAAAACTCGTAGTATCGTCGTTCATTGGAAAAGCTGTTCAGATCATCAGAAATTTAATTAAAGCGACGCCTCAAACTTTCGTTATACTTACTTATTTGAATTCGAAGGAAATTTCAACACGATAAACACGCTACGATGTGCCAACCAGCAACCAAATGGCAGACTCAGTGGACGCAGCAGACAAATTATGGATCGTAGCAACGTTGAAATTTTTTGTTCATATCACGTGTTGCCTCTTTAGTAAGTGATATTTTAATGTATTTTTCCATTTGTTTTTTTTTTTGTTTTTACTCTAAAATTAAAATTTTTGACACACAATTTAAATAATAATGAAATATTTCAACAACAAAAAAGTCTTCGGAGACCTACGTCTAATTAATATTTTTTTTTCAAGTAAAAATATGCACTATTCGTACAAAAACATGTCACACACACGCATATCTAAACGCATATTTGAAACATAGATACAAATGTTTAGCATTCAGGTTGGACTAGATAACATTATTATAATAATAATAATATTTAAATATATAATGTAGAAAAAAAATATTCTCTTAAGATAATAATAATAATAATAATAGTAAATGAAATGTGGGATGATATATTTTTGTGAGAGTTACAAAATATTACTTTTTAGATTAACATTTTTTTTCCTTCATTATAATAATAAGTTTGTATGGCTTGTGTGCATGCATTTGAATTATTATTTATTTATTTGTTAGACATGTGTTGTTTATACTTTAAAATTCCCATTCCAATTATTATATTAGTGCACATATTCAAATATGGTGATGTGCGTTGTTGTTGTTGTTATTTTGTCGTCCAAGTCAAACAAAGTACTCTCGATAAAGCAGTAAACTGCCACTTTTAAGTTGTGCGCCCACTGCTTATCTTTTTAAATAATATTGTAAAATACTGTTTAGCCTCTATTATTATTATTTTTATTATTATAATACTTGATTTAATTTGAATTGATTGTGTTTTGAGACAACATAACACAATACTTAATGAAAAAAAAGTGAGACACGCAAATTATTATTTTTTTTTTCTTATTTATTATTATACATAAATTATTATCAAATTTAATATTGAGTATCTCAAGGTCGAATTTTAATTTGGATTAGATGCCAAGGACTATGTTAAGATTAATAATCAATTTTCCTTTGTTCTTTCAATAAAATGCTAATAAATTCATACAAAGAAATATCAAGAACAAGGCACCTCCACAACAAAGTCCACCATAAATAACGGAAATTTACATTTAAATATTAAATAAAGTTGGAAGTTGCATAGGCGGTTTAATTGAAGAGTGTAATTAAAGTTAGCACATGTCTTGACAATTTTATGCGTTATTTAAAAGATTTTTTTATAACTATTGAGATTTACTGTTCAATTTAAAGCAAGCTGAAGACCTGTCTATCTCATTTTATCATTTTTATCAAAGAATTTCAAAATTTTTGTGCTTTCACATTTAAATTTAGCCATTAACTGAAAACGATCCTAGTGACTGTTCAAATTCATGATCTTCGATTTTTGTTACGTATCCATTTTTTCAATCCAAAATTAATGTGTAGGTCGATTTATTATGATTGCTTAAATGAAAAAAAATATGTTTTAAAAAACAAGAGAATGCAATTTCATATATAATTAATTTAGCTTATGAAGTCTGTAAGTGTAAGACAAGTACAAGCACATTTGACATATTTGGATTAAATGATTATTGCACTTAATTCTGCAAAGGCAAGATAAATTGATGAACCTTTTAAATTTAATTATTGTAATAAAATCATATTTTGAAATGGATATACCAGAAAAGTTTATCTTGATTTGCCATATTTGTAAAAAAAAGAGATTTTTTTTTATTTGAAATTAATACGTTAATTTTAACATCTTCAATTTAAATTTCTAAAGTTTAATGACATTTAATTGGTCAAAATGAAAGAAAATTTGAGTCATCTTTTAATGTAGTAGGAAGTTAAAAAAAAATAGAGATCTTCAAATTTACTCTTTCAGAATTTTTGATTATTTTAATTTGTACAATTTGATAATTTGTAATTTTTGAAATCAATATGAAAAAGTCAGAAATACTCATGTTTTTTGTGCTAAAACACTAAAAATAATGATGTGGAAATTTGAAGACCTTTTAAATATCTACAACTTTCTCATACAACGTTAACCTCTTTGTCATACAAAATTGTCAGGTAAAAGAGATTAAGTTAAATAAAGAGCTCTAGTAATTCTTAACCATCAAGGCCAATATGTTTTGATTGAGCTACGAGCTTTCAGGAATTCAATTTTGAAAAACTGCGTTTTAGACAATTTTCCAAACTGTCATCTGAAATTCATATTTTGTTCGAATCTATAAATGGAACTGTCAGCGATTAAATTGTCCTGATTCCTCGGATCAGTGTTAGGTACCTTATTTTTCCTTCCTTCTCGCTCCCATTTATTTACAGTGTTTTTATCCTGTGGCTCACACAGTGTATTTGATCCTACTTCTTATAGGAGCTTATCTCAAAAAAAAAGTAGGAGAACTATAGGAATTGCAAGAACAAGAAGCGATATTGGGTTGTTCGTATAGAGTTCTGGTGAGTTTGCAGCTGTTGTTTTTCTCTTGATATTTCTTATCCACATTTCTCTTGGACGTCCTGGCATTCTTCGGGATGTTTCAGACATCATGAAATAATGATACTCCAGCAGCCCAACGAAGCATTCTCGTCTCATTGACACTTAACTTCTTAGTATGATTCTGTAGACGGGTCCAGCATTCACTTGCATAAATTAGAACTGGTTTAACTGAGGTGTTATACAGATTCATTTTTAGTTTAACAGGCATCTTCCTATCGCAAAGGACCCCATTGAGAGGTCTCCGTTTTAGCTAGCCTAATTTATTTTAAAAACTTTTTCTGTAAACTTCCACAGCTTCACAATCTGGTCGGTCTAAATAGAGCTTAAAGCTAAACACGTGTTAGAAAAATATCGTGAACAAAGTCATGGGAAAATTCTTGATAATTCCGAAAAACATCTTTCCAAAACTATTAATGTCATTAATTACTTCAGTTTGGTATTGATGAAGTTCAGAATTGCATATTTTTGAGTACTTTTTCAATATTTTGATTTTTAAAATACCTATCGATTTGCTATTCTTGATTTATCTCTCGACATAGACTGACCTTTGAAGTTCAATAATCGTGGACATTTTAATTAATCAATGGTCTTGCAATTTTCCGGGGTTTTCGAAAATAACGCGATTTTCAGCAATTTTTCGCCGATTATGCGGCAAGAAATGTGCAAAAAAAACATTTAAAAATAAAAATTTCACATTATAGGCGCCTCGCAAGTTCCAAGCACGGCATCCCGTATGCGGAGTGAATTTTTGGGGCGTTTTCAACTTAGAATGAATTAATTTTAAACATAGCATAACACAACTTAATGATTGGTTCACATTTCTTATCATGTTTCTTGAATTTCAAAGATAAGTTACTTATCACAATCAAACACCAATCAATACATCAAACGTACACAGAAGCTAGAAATAAATAAGTTAAATCACCATATTAATTTCAATATCAATTAAATTGTTAATTTTACATCGAATCGCAATTCCTTATAAAGAATTATAAAATATTAGTCAAGTTGAAGATACACGTGGGCCGCACTTAAATAATAATAATAATATTTTGTTACAAAAAAAATAATGATGACTAAAACATTGCAGATGGTAAACAATTAAAAACAATAATCATTGAATTTTATTACAAATCACCGATATTTCAAATAAATTTTCCTTTTAATGCTTTAACGTTAACATGCAATTTCCTTGCATCGTAAAACCAATTTCAAAGTCACCCCAATTCATGTTATTTTCATTCATATTTCAGCTCTGTACAGAAATCCATGTAACGTATACGTTACGTATGATGATCACTTTACTATCGTTGTCTCTTTTACTCGTGAAGAGAAAAAGGAAAGCAACTGAAATTCATTTCATGTAACATATGTGTTGAAAAACATTGAAAATAATGTAAACTAAAGGAAATTCAATGAAAATTTACATTAATTTCAATTTAATTGATATGAAATGTGTTTAAAATCATATTTTTATTTGTTGACATACATTTAAATGTAAGAAATGAAACATTTTTAAAGTTAATCAAAAGTGTCATAATTCGAAAAAATTGTCCGGAATAAAAAAAGATGACAATATTTTTTTTTTAAATTCAAACTGTAAATGAACCACATTGAAAAAAAAATAATAAATAAATTAAATCAATGTGTGAGAAAATTTTTCATATAAGATCATTATTGTGATTGTGTGTGTGATTGAATTGAAATGAGACAAAAAACATGAATAGAAAGAGATGCAAGGATTGGGACTCGATCAATTGCGAATGTGTTTTCAATGTAAATGAACAAAATAAATTTCATTGTGTGTGTGAATGGCAGCCATGCTTTGGAATTTATATATACACATACATGTACACATACACACAATGAAAATATATATCACCAAGAAATCATGACGAATATTTCGTTTCTGATCGTTCTCTTTTAGTCAATTAGTAGCATTTGAATTGTTCAGTTGTGGCTAATTTTTGATCGTGAATCTTTTAAAATAAAAAAATTTAAAATAAATTATAATATCATATAAATTTCAAGTGTGTGTGTACATAAAATATACAATAAATAATAATAATTTCATTTTGAAAGAGCTGCTCCCTTTTCAATTTTTCATAATAATTATTATTATTTTTATTGAAATTAAAATGAAGAAAAATTAAAATTTTATCTCCGTGCAATACACAGTCAATTAAAAATTTGATATCAAAATTAATTTTAATTTTAATTTTAATTGAAACAGCATCTGGACCACATTAAATTAAAAATAAAAACTTACAATTAATGGAATTATTAAATTTGTAAGTTTCTTGTGAGATTTGAATGGAAAAAATCAAAATAAAATTTAAAACGATGAATAATTTAAATGAAAAAAAAAGAAACAAATACCAGAAATATCGTGTGCACAAGTGAATTTTTGCCCTGCTAAGTAAAAGCAAATGTATATAAAAACTGTCTCTCTTTGTATGTATTTTGTATGTACATTGTACGATACGGTCATCATATTATGATATATATTTAATTTTTTTTCTTATTTAAAATGTTTATATTCTATTTGAGGAAAAGCAACACACTATTTTTTTTTTCTTGACTTGAATTGAATCGGGATTTCTATTTAATGAAACAATTTTAAATGAAATAAGAACAGAAAAAAAAATTATAATTTTATTGTAAACACATCTAAAATTTCTTTGTATGGTGTTAGTTTACATACAAAATAACTGTTATGTGTCTGTGTATCATTAAATTCCAAATAACATTATAAAAAAAATCACAGAGACTGATTATTTTCATTGTAAGAGAAAAGTCAAGTGTAAATTCATTTTGAATTGAAATTCAAATTAGATTTTTAAGTAAAAATAAAATTACAAAAAAAAAAATAACAACAATGACTTCAATTGTAAATATATAAATTTTTTTTTAAATTTTCTTCCTCTTAATTGTACGGATCATAATTAAATTTGACTACTTTTTCTTAGAAATTTCTGGTTTAAAATTCAAAAAAAAAAAAATAATTTAATTTAATAAGCAGATAAAAGTTTCAAGTAAATATTAATGAGATTTTAAATTGAAATTAAAAGGGCTTTTAAATTGCTTTTAATGGGTCTTTGTTTAAACTTTAAAGGGTTACAAGTGTGTGTTTGTGTGTTTGTATGTACTGTTATTAATAAGATAATTTATTCCTTCGGTCCATTTTATGCTGTTTTAATTATGTTTTTGATAATTTTTCATGAATTTTAAAGACAATTATGATATTTCGTGTATTGCTCTGATGAAATTTTAATTTATTTTTGAATCAGACGAATTTGACCTGACTTGCAAGAGACACGGAAATTTAATTTACTGAGTTGGTTATTCTTTTGTATCATCCATCGGCTATGAGTTGGTGATCAGCTGGGAGTTGGAACAGAAATCAGGAGTATTATAATTAATTCAATCAGGGACCGATTCAGGCTGGAACCGAATTGGATTTGAAAAGCTTAATTTTGATTGGAAATGGCTTATTTTGATGTTTGTTGGTCTATTCTTCGATTTTTTTGCAAAATTGGAATAATGCTTTTAACTGAAAATTGGTTCAATGAGTGTATTTTTTATCAAATTTAACGTATGACAACCTAAAATTCATATTTTTCATAAAAAAACTTCAAACATTTTCATTTTTACTGAAAATTTGGTTGGGGTCCTATAAAAAACCCATATTCTGGAAGGAGTTAAAGCTCCTGACGTCATTTTAGGGGTTAAGAGACCAAATTTATCAATTAATTCATATTTGACTTAATGTCAAGCTCAAGGAATACCCACCAATTCAAGAAAATACTGCAAGGTCCATGTTTCTTCATCATCAGGGGACTGAATGGTGCAGTGCTTAGGGTGTTGGACAATCAATCTTAAGGTTGGCAGTTCGATTCTTGCTTCTACCATGAAACTTTCCAATCTCAAATGTCCCTTTTTCCGGTTACTCAATTTGAGTTAAAGGCTAGATAAAAGGTGGCGACTGCTTGGGAAGACTTGATAAAAGCTAAGACCCTCTGATGATGATAACAGGGTATGCACAATGAGCCCCACTGACGGCCAGAGTGCAATTTTAATACCCTCCCTACAAATCTGATCATGAATTTTCGATATCAAGGCAGTATCTGAAAAATTTTCTTAAGCTCATTGACGTCTTTTGGGACATCGGTGTCCCATTGACATTCCATTTTCATAAAGTTATTCGATTTATTCGATTTTAGTGCAATTCGATTTATGAGTCCTTTTCATAGTTCTGGTTTCTCATTTCAAATATGGACTGGCAAAAAGGGTCAAGCAAAAGGACTTTTCTCATCAAAGTAACCACTGACTCCATACTTAGGAAATATTTTAACAAAATTCAAATAGATTCAAACTTTGCTTATTTTGAAATGTCAAATCAAATTGAATCCAATTGAATTTATTGCCTAAAAAATGACTAGACTTTGAGAAAAAATATTTAAATAAGACAAGACAAAAAACATTCATAAAATAAATTTCCATATTGATAAAAACACAAAATACTTCAACACGCTAATCATCAACTTTAATTATATTTATCGTTATTATTTAATAGTTATACCAGAAACTCAAGTGCCTTTGTGTTGTGAGAGATCTCCACACGCATATCAAAATAATAAATTTAAAGCAATAAAAATATTAAATCAAATTAATATAATAATAAATTAGAGGAATTGTGAACTATTCACAATAAGATTATTAAAAAAAAAATAAAATTCTATAAATACAGTAAAAGTGTGATTAAATTTAAAATATTAAATTAAAAACAATATAAATTTAATTTAAATTTAAAATTTAAAAAAAAGCAATACAAATAAAAAAAACAGTCAAAATGAGTCATGAACAACAACAAAGTACACAAAGTATAGCTGATTACTTAGCACAACTTTTGAAGGATCGTAAACAATTGGCAGCTTTTCCCAATGTTTTCAATCATGTTGAACGTCTATTGGATGAAGGTAAGAAAATGTTTTAATTTTTTTGTTTCTTTGTGTTCGTCGTTTCAATTTAATTTATTTTAATGGGACATTCAGTCATTAATTTTAAAAATAAATATGATGAGAAAAAGTGTGTACTGACAAATTATTATTATTATTTTAATATAACAAATGTGATGTTGTTTGATATGAATTTTGTACGCAAAAAAAAACACTTAACTCGTTTTTTTTTCTAGTTCCAAGTAAATTATATTAAGTGATGTGTTAAAATACAATTAGACAGAATCACTTTCATTGTAAATCTGAGTCATTTTCTTATAAGAACTAATCATACATAAATATTATCCCATAAATGTATTTTTTGAATGTTTGTCTTTAGTAAACAATGTATATATAACAATTTTTAAAATTTTTTACCAAGTCTTGTCGCGTTTAATGTGTCGTCTTTTAGGCAATAGCCATAATTATTGTAGAATATTATTCTAATCATGTATCACATGAAGAAATTTTTTTTGTTTGTATTTGCTCATGTATTTATCTACAAAATTATCCTAAATTAACGTATGTTTTTCATGTTTCTTGTTGGTTTTTTTTTCTTGAAGCTTTGACGTTATTTCAAAATTTTGAGGTGTTAAATGAATGTATTTGGAGTGTTAAATGTCATCACTTGTTCAATTGAATCATTACGGCTTGAAAAAATGACTTAGTTCAAGTCATTTACTGATAGAAAATACTCAGCCTAATCTAATATTTTTGGAAATGATACAATAACTTTTGCATTACATCCTTAACTTCACTTTTTTTGATTGGCTCTCGTGAGTGTCCAGATAACTTTCATTGATTTCGAGCTGGGCAACAACACAACAGTAACGAAATGTTTGTCAGCACTTGCGTAAATCAGAGGAGCCATTCACTGGTAGAAAAAGTTTATGATCTTGGTTAAGACGTTGTTGAGGAAATTCTGTGAAGATGCAACTACTTCGGATGACAGGATAAAAGCTAAGGTACAATTGTGGTGGTTTGGCGTATGCTATTAGATACTTTGGTTCTGGTTGGCACAACAAAAAGCCCAACATAAGTGGCTGTGGTGGGTACTGCCGTCTTTTAATCATCATAATCACACTTATTTTTTTTGTAAATTTAAAAAAAAAACAAATTGGTGTTGAATTTGAAACATAACATTGCCCCAAAACCACGAAGAACAGCATGCGCTCGATAGGGCAAGCTTATTATCTTGGACCAATATTGTTCAATAATTTACCAATACACATTCGTCCAATATTGTTCAATAATTTACCAATACACATTCGTCACATTAACAATGCTAAAAAATTCCAACGCGCAATCAAAACACACTTCTTGAAGCCTGAAAACTTAAACAGTTTCATAGCATTATGAGCTTGTCTCCGCTCGACTTGCAATGAACCAAATACTCAATGAAAATTAAGAATAACCATTGCTATAAAAATACAACAATATGGTTTCAACCCTTAAACACCCATTGGCAGGGAGACTTGCACTTGTTAGGGCTAGGCGTCTAGCCCGAAGTGAAGGAGCTCCGCCACAGTGGGCTCGGATTGATCCAAAGGAAGTAGCCTCGTGCAAAGCCTTGTTCAATTCCTAGCACTCTTCCTTAATTCTCTCTCTGAACATGATGCAAGATAGCCTTGTGTTAGCTTTGATCAACTCTCAGCAATATTGTATTCTAACGCAGCGACAAATTAATTTAACAATTATAAGAGCTCTCATAAAATAAGAATAAAAATTATTCATTTATTTAAATTATGATTTATCCCTTCAAGGACCTCGGTCACTGGGATGATCACATTAAATTTAAAATGTGATTCATAATAATTGTAATAAATAAATATGCATGGCAATTGAAGGGTACAGTGGCATTTTATCTTGCCAAATAAAGCTAGATACTCTCTTGTCTTTAATTAGGCTGACAAAATGAGAAAACACCACCGCATAACTCAACAGTCCATTCATCAGTAAACACAAACAAGCCGATTTTAAGTCGTGAAAGGCCAAAAAAGTTAAAACCAAATATTTTCTTACTCAGATACTTATTAAATCAGTCATCAATTTTTCTCCATAGTAGGGTCCAATTACCAGCTATCGTTACCGAAAAGGACGCATGACGAGATATTAAGCCACTTACCTTGTCCACTAGAGATTCCAGACTATTGTCAAGTCAGAGTGCGCCTAGAAATTAAAATTTTTGCTACTCATCTTCGCTCCTCATTTTTTAAAATTACAAGGAAATGCCAAAGAGACGTCAAGTTTCATCTCAAACACTTCAATTTAGTTTCATTTCAATTAAATCCAAATTCAGTCATAAAATATACCTCAAATCAAAAATAACTACCATTAAATTTCTTTTTAATTAATAATTTATTCAAAAAAAATATCTCATATCTTTACATGAATTAATACAAGACTAGACACGATACAGTAGTAGTAATAATAGCGAAATTTTATACTAAATCGTCTAGACAATATTACTGCAATTTTTTTTTCTCTTCCTTCATACATACAAAATATATAATAATAATAAAAGACAACAAAAAAAAAATAAAAAACAAAAACAAACAAATATACAAATGCACATTATAATACACATGAATTACACACACGAGAGAAGATGATAATGAAAACTACTTTTATCTCATGTGCATTGAACGACATGCAAAAAACTTATAATAATAAAATAATAAAGAAATTCATGTAAATTCATGTTATTTCATTGTAATTTTAAATTACAATATTTTACCGTTCATTTTTACCTGAGACAAAAAAAAAATTGTATCAATAACTTGTTTAGTTCAATTTTGGAGATGCTCCGTTATTTTATTTTTCCTTATTTTATGTGTAAGAGAAAAAAAATGCATTTCAATAATTTTTTTATGCTAAAAAAAGTTTAATTGAAGAATTTCGTATATGAAAAAAAAAAATAAAATTCAACCACATCCATTTAAAGCGATTGAAGTGATTGCATAAAGAGAGAGTGAATCACTTTTATTTTGGTTTATTTATTATGAAACTTTTTTTTTCATTTCATATTGAAGTTAAATTTATATTCGTGGTTTGACGTACATGCATAGACCTTACAATTGTAGAGTCAATATACACACATTATTATTATTACAAAGAATTCCGTATAAAGAAACAAACAGAAAGTTTTAATTCTCTTTTTATTTTTTTTTTATTTTAAACGAAGTTATGTGTACAAATTTTATACATATCAAGTAAATAATGTTATGTTATAAATGTGAAATGAACACACATATAAGATGAGAACAACAGGTTTACATGTGTGAATGTGTGAGTTTTTTTTTATTATTATTATTATTTTATAAAGAAAAAGACGGTATTGTATTTTATTTAACTTATGTGTGTAGATTCCAATGAATATCGAAATTGTGACTGAAACACCCTGAAATTATTATTAAAAGAATATTCATTGATATGAGATGAGAGCATAATTTGGGATTGGGACAGTTGAATTTTAATTTAATTTCATTCTCTCGTGCACTTGGCTTCGTTTCATCACACGACCGGCATACAAGATTTTTTCTCGTTATACAAACATCGTGTACCAACACCATCCAGATAACTAGCTTCTGTAGTTTATGGAATTCCGGATAGACACTGTACATTTAAATTGTATCTTTCAAGTCATACCAGCACATAATGAAATAAACAGAAATCATGTATACATATAAGAATTTTATAATGATAACAAACTTTTATAAATAAAATAATAACAATAATAATGTTTATAACGATATTTTTTATGTTTTTTTTTTCATTTTTATACATATTTTTATTTTAATGTTTATAGTACAGTACAGTACAAGATTTAACATGTGTAGAGGATGCTGCGTACATTTCAATGAAATATTTATAGAGACATTTAACAGACACAGTTTTTTTTCTCTTTTTAACTTTATTGTAACTTTATTTAAAAAACATTCTTATAATAATTATAATATGAAATAAAAATAATATAAATTAATTGAAAATCCAGATTGAATTCTTTGAATCACGTTTGTGTTTTGAAGTGATGGTTACTATGCATTGAAAAATATGTGGAAGATTAGAACTTGTTTGTAATGAAAAGTTAATTTAAAATAAGACAAGTTTGTTTAGATTGATTGATTCAGGGTCATCATAACAATTTTATCAAATATTTAAATTATAATAGAATTGACTAATTTTCCTGTTAAAAGATGACAATTCTTATTCTTGATGTGAATCATGTGAAGAATGCTGAGGTTGACTTGATTTTATTTTAGAGCTCAAATGAGTCATGTATGAAAATGCGGACTCGATGCTAGTTTAAATCCAGAGTGACTATGCGTTGTGACGAATGAGGATGTCTTTATTTATGATTGAACAAAAATGACTTGACTAAGCAGCTGTGAATGGTGCTCGTGGTTAGATGGGTGATCTCCTACCAAAAGTACGCTACATAAAATTGTCATATGACTTTATCATCCATAGTAGATAGATTGTCAGAAGGGTTTACCCACCTAAGCCACATATTGTAGGGCTCTTTGTGAGTTGTCACATAGTAACGTACACCAAGCACATCATTCGATCTACTTTCACATGAAAGAGTGAATCAATCATGCCCTAGGAATGTCGAAACTTACACTTGCACCTCCAATTCGATGGTAAGAAGGAACTCGTTCGCTGTTGCTACAACTATACCCATAATTCTCATCTCGCTAAAAAGAATATTCTTCTTTAACTTGAGATACACTCTCGAGGAAGCGGTAAATTAGTCTTATATCCATCTGGAGTTGGTCTAAAGATTGAGCTCTACCAATATATTAAATTGTTTTG
This sequence comes from Culicoides sonorensis, assembly GCA_900002565.1. Lineage (NCBI taxonomy): Eukaryota > Metazoa > Arthropoda > Insecta > Diptera > Ceratopogonidae > Culicoides > Culicoides sonorensis. Next base: position 111,194 of record LN483523.1, on the reverse strand, counting down.
ATTCGAGACACTGGCACTCTCTCGCATAGAATATTTCAATTCTTAATCTGTGATCCTCAGCATTTTCAAATACGCTTCGATGCCATCGATCACTCTTGCTTCAGACCATTCGACATCTTAAAAACCGTCTGGGTCATATATTTTTTTCTTCATCCCCTTGTAGACGTTATTCCCGATTCAGGCATTGGCTGGTTTTGGGCGACATTGTGTCCTCAGAATTATCGAAAACTAAAATTCATAGTTACAAACAAGGAAAACAAAAATTCGTTAGACTAAATTAGAACAAATATAAGTAATGTTAGTGATGTGATGTGATGGTTTTAGAGATCCATAATCTCAAGCAGGATTTGAAGGATGCATAATGTAGGCTTTGATTTTTTTCTTGAACAAGTATGTGTTTTCTAAATTCTTAATTTGCTGCGGTAAGTTACTGTAATGAGAGAGTCCTTTATTCAGTAAGCTATTGAAGTGTAAATTGGTGCGCGATTTTGGTATGATAAAATTAGTTCTATTTAACAGTATTGCTCAAACTCACCTTGCGTACATTCGAACTTAATCCCAGGCCCAGCTATTTTAACAGAGGTAATAATATTTGACTTCTCAAAATTGCGTTCCAATTCAAAATCCCCGGGCTAATACCATAGAAAAAAATTCAATTTGACGTGTCATATTTTCACATACAAGATTTTGAAGTTTCAATCGCTCTCCAGGAGAATTCTGGTAACTGGTTAAACTTAAACAAGCATATCATGATTTTTTCAACTTTTACTTCACAATGTGTCATCAAAACCGAAATTCAAACAATCAAAAAAATAAAATTCCAGTTTTGATTGCAATTCCATTTGAAAAAACAAAACAAGAAAATGCAAATTTTGCAAATCAAGTTTAATAATCATCATCATTAATATCCTTGGCGGATCTCCATTTAACATTGATAAAATTATCAAAATTTTTGTTGTTTTACTTTATTCATATTATCTTAATTTTGCATATTTATTTTATTATTCCCTGTTTTAATTTGCAATTTATCACTTTTATCATACAAAATTCAAATTTCATACAATTTTTTATTGTTCTCATAAAATTTTGTATAAAAATGCAATCTTAGTTTTTTTTTTCAAAACATAAAACAACTAATCTTTTCATTACAAAACGTAAATTGTAAGAAATTCATGAATAATATTTAAAACATCTTGCAAACATGTGTTAATAGTTATTCAATTGATTCATAAACTAAAATATTTTTTCTTCATCTCTTGTACATAAGATTCAATATGATGCCATGTATTAAAATCGTATGGAATGTACTCAAATCCAAAAATAAACATAGGGCATTAATTTTTATTTATTTATAAAGTTTTACATATTATACATATTTTTTTTTTAAACTTACACATTTCATTTCATTGGATATGAGATAAAATTTCAACTATTTATTTATTGAAAAAAAAGTCAATCGTTTCGTTTCACTACTGAAACATTTATTGGAAATATGATGAAAGAAATACGGGTATCGGCACGCATCTAAAAACTTACTTTATTTTGATTATCAATTTTACGTTGATCGTGTGTCAGATGGTATGAAATGAGGGTAGAATTAAAAGTAAAACCGTAAAATTTATGTGAATATGAGTAAAAAACAAGGGAGATTAATTAAAACTACTCATCTTTACATTACTTTAAGGGTCGTGGTATATTATTAATAGAATTTTAATGGAGTCAAATTTATAATTCATAAGTGAAAATGCTGGTATTTTAATGATTCAATATGGATTTGATTGCAAAAACTATTATTGGAACATCTTGATTACTGCTGGCATATATCAACACAATTTTTAGATCATAAATCTAGATTATGATGATCATATAATCCGTTCAATGTAATTAAAAGGAAAAATTAGTTTTATGGACTGTGTTTTGTTGACTGAGGAATTTGATTTGCGCTTAGAATTAGTAAGCCGATCAATTAAGTCTCACTACTTACTTACTTCTCATCCTTGTCATCGTCTTCGGAATCATTCGTTGGAGCTTGTTCATTGATAGTAGTTCATAAATCTACCTTTGATTCTTAAAAGCACTATCTCTCATTGATCGGTGTGAAGCTTATGATCAGGTATTTCTATTTGTGAGCTACAAGGAAGGCAGTTCCAAGTACAGGGTCGGGTCTATTGCAAATACAGAATATGTTAAAGCCATTACTGTCGAAGGCAGGTGATTCCTTCGTGAATCTGGTTTCCTGAACAGCAGTAAATGAAACACCATTCAAAGGCAGCGCATTGGTCAAACGGCTCCTGACCTGTAAAGTAATCTCACATTTCAGGTAGCCAAGCATAAGCTTTTATTTCGCTTCCGTTTCGTTACCGATATAGTTCTATTGTCTTCTTCTATTTCTTCACTCGTCACTTTAAACCGGTTCTGCCAGTTCCTTTGAGCTGACATGAGCTTGACAGAACAAACTGGCCTCTATGTGTGTTATGAGTTCATGAGTAGTTCTAATTAAAGATCGTCTTGTAAATCAAATTGAAAGAGTTTTAATCGTTTCATTTCATCTTCATTAGTCTTGTACTAGATTTTTTGAACGATTTGGACTGTAAACTTCATAGCACGAATCTACCAGTCCAAAATACACTTATGTGTATCATTGAGATCCCAAGTCACCTCTTTTTATAAAAACTCAAATGAAATGAGTTCAAATACACTCATCGATCTAATAACGATCACTTTTATAAGTCACGTTTCATTGAACATCAACAAAAAAATCTACAATTTATTTATTTATAAATTTTATTTCATTTGTAAAACTTCTATTATAATAATAATTATTATTATACTCTAGTTAGTCTACTCTCTATAGCCAAATCAATTGTAAATATATTACCTGTATGTGAGCGTCTGTACATTCAAAATGCTTCATGCTTCAATTTTTATTATTATTATTTATTATTTTACTGAAACAATTCTTTGATTTGATCAATAAACCATACATTTAAACATCAAAATCGTACACTGATGTATTTGAGTATGTTAATTAGAGGTCGTTTTTATATAAATATGACATGACACAATACCTTTAACCTTCTGCTTTTCTATGTTTGAGGCAAAGAAAAAAAAAACAAAATGTATAAACAATGATGATGATGACGATGCGACAATATTTCATGTGGTTAATGTGGTTACCATAATTCGTAATTATTTTAAGCATAAACATAATTTAAATGGAGTTCATAACATATCTTTGAAATTTAATCATAACAGCGGATGTTTTTCCGATTCATTTGATACAAAAAAAAAATCATTTTTATTTACTGCTGAGCTCGTTCTAGGCCTATTATTAGAACAAAATCACATTTAAGGTGATTGAACCGTGTCATTTGGAATTGTATCGTAGTATTTTTGAAAAAAAATCGACTTGTTCGAGCATTGAAGTCACTGATTTTGACATTTTTTTACTATTTTTTTTATGTAAAATGATTAAAAGGGTGCATAATTAATTTCCTTTTATTTGTGTATTTACGTGGGAATTGTGTAATTTTGAATTTCATAATTTTATTATGTCAATTCAGGAAAAAAAGAGTTTTATTTATGACAAATCTTATTAAACGCTTCTGATTAGTGTTTGTCTTGTTAAAGCACATGCGCTGCAATGTTGTTCTCTGTAAATGGTGACGCCTCTCCATTTAATAAACTCACTTTATAATGCAATTCCAGTTACAATTTCCTTTTTTAGGAAAATTCCTACGTAATATGTTGCCTTGAATAGATGTTATATAAAGATAATTAGATTTACTTATAGGTGGATGAGAGGTGTGAGTTAAATTGCAAATTGATATATGATTGTTTTAAGATTTGATTTAAGCTCATGTTTGTTATGTTATTTTTGAATGGAAATTTTTTTTATATGAAATTGATCCAAAATATTTACGTCAAGAAAATTTCAGGAATTGAGAGACATTGAAACCTATACAACTTCTAAGAATTGGACGGTCGACGCTCGAAATCTCTGAATGTTAACAAAAGCCTCTTTGTGATGACGATCAGTATGCTTCAGTATACTAAATGTGATTCAATCCTCTAAACACTAATCAATCTAATGCACTTCTCATTACAATAATAAAAACATGCACGTAAATGGAAGTCTGCAGAAATGTCTTACATTGCAATTGACGTACGATTAGTGTTTAATTATAATTATTATTACTATTTTCATTTTCAAATCGATGACAAGAAACAAATGAACGTCATATGATACTCAATTCTGACCATAAAATACATTAAAATACCTCCATTTTAGGCATCCATCTATGTTAATTATCATATACATAAATAAACTTAAGTAAACAAGTTTATTTCATTTATTAATATTTTTTCCAATCAAAGTAATAATTACATCAGAATATTTTTGCTTATATAAAATAAATTAGATTACAACATATTATTTTTTTTGAATAAATTCAATTAATGAAACAATAAATGTATTAACATATAATAGAAATTTAAATCAAATTCAAATTCAAAAGAATCCTGAAATGGTCATCATAATTATCGATTTAATATAAATATATATTTTTTTTTACATAATTATACTAAATGAATTTAGATGGACAAGTTTTTGAAAAATTAAATGTAAAATGAAAAGAATTTTAATCAAAGTTTAAAGTTGGTCACGGAATGCTAAACAAGAACAGGGGTTGATTTGATGTGAAACCACATTTAAGACCTGTTGATTAAAATGTTTTTTCAACCCCTCTTTTAAAATATAATTCATGCTTGACTCGTAACACGTAGTTTAGTGACAGTGGTTCAGGTCAAGTTTTTTTTATGTCATTTTGTTTAAAACATTTCAGTGCATAATTTTGACATGAATGGACATTATCAGACAAGTGCGCTTCACTTTCCTTTCACACGTAATTTTCTTTCATTATTTTACTTCATAGTTTTGTGTTAACTTGTGAACTGAATATTCTTTTTTTATTACTCATATTTTGTCATTTTTTTCACTCTAATGTTCACTTGTTATAATTTTATGCTTCTTTTACCAATTTCGAAAAAAATGCCTTATTGGGATTTTTTTTTAATGTCTGTCCATTTAACAGATCGACAAATTTTTTTTTACATGTACGTCTATTTTAATAGTTTTTTTTTATAAACTGACAACTTTTATTTCTCACATGGGCTCAGAACAAACACAAGCCTCAAAAAATTATGGAAATGCTCTAAAGGCTTTAAAGCATTGCAGACAGTTAGCGATCCAAACACATAACTTATGCCATAAGAATACATTGTTTGGCATACAAAAGACCATATATCTTTCCGCGGTCTGTCTGATTGGTATGCATAAAGATATTTTTCTTTCATTAAGGAATGGAAGTACAATATTCTCTATTAAAAATAAAATAGTTAAAAATTCACACTAATATTCAGTGGATTTGGAAAGTTTTCCCGCATACTTAACCATTCTCTTATGTTCTTTAAATGACAATTTTTCATTGAGGCAGCTTCTGTAGTGTTGTGTGTCAATTCATTAGTTCTGTACTTTTTGCACAGCATACTGATTCTGAATCTTTTAACACCTTTAAAAGCGCATCCTATTGGATGACGAGACCATTGGCCAAATAGTATTTTGCTTTAAATCCAATGTGGAGGTTTCGGAAAAATAAATTCATTTCTGTTAAAAGATCTTTTCGCAGCCAATTATGAGCATGGATGAATAGTTTCCCATTAATTATCTTTCACTGACATCAATTTTCCGTATTTTAACTACTTTGATCAGATCATCAGCTTAAAAAATACTCATTTTAATCCCTTCAACTCCATATTTAATGTCGCAATCGATTCGGTACTTTCATATTCAATAAACTTGCAATAAAAAGGAAAATCGACAATTAACTACCTAAATTAACAATTAACAATTATTTGACAGTTACGTCAAAGCAAACTTACCTTATATTAACAATTTAAATTTTTTATTAAAATTCTGTTGACTGGGCGTTAAACTACTAGACGTGTTTCTGCTTCGATTGACTATCTTGTTTCTGAAATCGGTTTGAGGACCTTGTCGCATATCTGTTTAAAGTTAAGCCATTTTTCAGTTTTTTGACCAAAGAGGGCGCATGTAGTAGGGAACTCTTTTAAAACTTAACCCGTCAAATGCGATCTATCTGCAATAATTTTCGATTCACACCTCACTATTGTCTTGGCATCTTTCTTTTTGTATTTTTATAGTTAATCGAAAATGCGCTTTTTCTCTGTTTTCCAGTTCATGTTTCTCAATTTAAAAGAAATATATGATGTGCTTACATTTGAGTGGAATGTTGATTAGCATAATAATAAAATAAAATTGTACATAAAACATAGTTCACAATTAAAATTATTATTATTATTTATTTTACTTTACTTTTTTTCTGCATTGTAAATAGACAATAAATTCATATACAAATAAATTTCTGTGTGAACTAAAGACAATTTAACAACAGGTTGTTTGAAAATATAACATTTTAATACAATTCAATGCGGGATTCTTTGTATTTTAAGGTTCATGCACTTGTTATTTCACTATTTTTTATTATTATGTGAATGAATGTCCGATGTTAAAGTTTTTGTTTTACTATTTTCATACTCTATATATTTAGAGTATGAACTGTTATTGCATTATTTTTTTCGTGTTATTCTTCATTTAAATTGAATGGAAATGTAAAATGGAATTAGAAACGAAATATTTTGATTTTTCGATGGAAAGCATTCACATAATCATGGGTGAGTAAATTCTGATCAATGAATTTACCAAAGGTGTGTCATTCAATTTATATTCCCTCAACGCAAATGAAAGTATTTAAAATTATATTGGAACGAAATCTGAATGCATTTTAACGGATCTTAATAGAAAACATTACACTGGGTAATAATAAAATGTATAACATTATAATGATGATTGTAGAAACACACGTTCATGAAAGTAAAAGCATATTAAACAAGGAGAAAATCTTACTGAAGCATGTCATAGAGGAAGTTAAACGTGTATACATTTAATGTAGGCTAAAATCATCATCATATGAGTTGAACATTTTTTTTACTATTATTACGTGAATGCTTTTTAAAGCCAAAAGTACTTTAACTGTTTTTTTTAATGTAATGTAATGCTCATACAAATTGAACAAGTCATTGATTTTGCACTGACAGAGATAGTTTTTGAACAAATATTGGATCAATTCAATGATTGTGTTCAACTCCGTTTACGAAAAAAAAAATAAAAGAAGAGAAATGTTTAAATAATCATAATTATTTTTTCAATTATTATTTGATTACTTTTAAAGTAAAAAGTATTATTTTGAAGATAAAAAAAATACTTTAATGGCATTGACATGTGTTTGCAAACCTTAGAGCAGCACATCAAATATGTCTCTCTGTTAATTTCAACTGTCATACACTTAAAATTAAATACTGATGATCGACAGTCAATATTAATTTTGTATATTTTTTTTTATGTCTTCACAGATCATAAAAAAATAAAAAAATGTTACTTTACTTATTTATTTCGGGTAATTTCTAATTTTAACAAGTCATCTTTATCAATGAGAAAAATTTGATCATCATTTGATATATGATGAGTTATATAAATAAAAAAGTAATTGATTTTGTATACAAATATAATGTATTAAACTGAAAAGCAAATATATTTATGCGGATATATGCTCAAGTGTTTGGAGATCATTAGAGAGGGCTATGTTTAGATTTTTGACTGATTTCATGTAGAAACACAACTATTGCTTTAATAAACAATACTGTTAGTTGACGTTTATTGTTACGCTGGAGAGGATTTTGAAAGAAATTGGTTCGATTTGCAATCTCTCGTCTTCAATGGACCTCACAACTTCTTCCGTCAGCTCAATTACGTCAACTGATTGATGTTCCATTTTTGCAAATGAGAAGTAGTCAAATGTGACACTTGTTGTTTTCAAGTCAAATTGATAGTGTCCTAGTCACTTTCTGAGACTTGATGGGACGGTTTCATTCAAAATGATAGTACGATCAAAATGATGAAAGAATTTAACAGAGCCTGTAAACAGTTCAACTTCCATGTATCAAGTCAGCTGTTTCTGACACATTAATATCTAAACTTTCAGCGTTAAAACACTAAACTTGTATCAATCTGGGGATACGCAAATCTGACAAACCTAGCGAAACTTCAAACCATTCAGAACAAAGCCATACGTTCCCTTTTTTGGCAAAAATACAGATCAGGTACAATCAGCACAGAAGGACTTCTAAAAAAATACAAAATTCCCAATATTGAACAAATAACATTGATTGACTCTATGAATATGATTTTTAAAATTAAAAACGGATTAATAAAAAACAGTATTAACTTAAAAACTTTCGAAGACATCCATGATCACAAAACTAGAAATAAAATAAACTTTATTCTACTAAGAACACGAATGAATCTAATGTACAACAATTTCTTTGCAAAAGAACTGATGAACTTGAAAAAAAATATAAGAATAAATAAAGATACATGAATAAAAAAAAACAATGTGACAGTAGAAGCCACTTATCGTGGTACACTAAAGCAACTACACACCACAACCATCGAAAAGAACAAACAAGGTCCTCGGTGAACCACCGCCCAAGATATCAATAGATGAAGCCAAACTCCCCAAGGAAACAAGAACGTCATTGGCTCAGCTTAGATCGTATTGATACATCCGTCTCCGATACGTGTCCACTATGCCATAGTTAACAACATGATGTAGTTCATCTTTTCGAATGCCCTAGTCACAGTATTAGCCTGACAACCAATGACCTCTGATCCTGCCCCTTAAAGGTAGTAGACTCACAAACGCCAACAATCTCCAACCTTTTGCTTCATAGCTTACTCATAAAAAAACTAATTATCACTACCTAATAACTTAACACAATGTTTTTATTCCTATCTACACAAATTAACATTGTAAAATTACCAATCATATATACAATTTTTTTAATGTTATTTGTCAAATCCATTTGATGAACTATCATAATATGCCTTTTCAAATATTTTTCCTTTGGCGTCGTATATTTAGCTAATTATTATCATAACTCATATTTATTTTGTAACTAAACAATCAAAAAGTTTCATACTTGAACTCTAAGCTTTTTTTAAAGTACTATAAGTAATTTTAATAATCATTAAAATTTCGAGTAATTTAAATATGTAAAATTATTCACGGATGAAATAGAAATAGGAAAATAAAATCAAATAGTAGTCAATTCAATTTATTAAAACTTTTTTGTTTAAATGACAGCTCAAGATGTATCAGAAGTTAGTTTGGGTAAAATATCAAAACAATGACCGTTATTAATTACAAACCCAGACTCAATTCAATTCATTTGCATAACGTTTTTTTGTGTTATTTATTTTATTATGATATTTTAATTCAATTCATAGCTACTGTTTTTTTTTTCAAATATTTATTATTAAACTCAAATACATATTGAACTTTGAGTATAATTTTTTTGACTCAACATATGAGTGTAACATTTTTGAGCAATTGAATGATTTTGCTTTTAATTATAAACATACACAGATATTTCTCACATATTGTGTATGTGTGTGCATGTGTGTTAGAATCTAGCACAAATTAAAATTTCATTCAGTTCAAATGTGAACAGATACAATATGAATTGTGTCGTTGTCGTTGATCGCTAATACACGCCAATTACTAGAAAAAATAACGTTATACATTTAATGTTGTAAACATTTATGAAATACAAAACATCTGGTTTTGTTCAATTTATGATATTTTTTTTCTTGAAGTTTTTTTAATGTAAGTTGTTGTTGATATGAAAGAAAAAGCATTTTTTTTCAGAGTAAATTGATGAAACATTTAAGTAAAACATAATTTGTGCGTATTATGAGAAAACTGAACAAGAACGTATGTTTTATTCATTATGAACTACATGAAAAGGAATGAAATGTAACAAGAGTGGGATGATTTTATATATTTTTTATTTTGAATTCTTAAAAATTATAACATTTTAATAAATATTTTTTATTTTCTTTACAGGTAAGATACAATTTCAATGTAAATGAACAACTTAATGCATCTGATGCGAAATTTGTAAGTCCTTTATCTCTTTGAACGAATTTTGAGGTGATTGGTGACCCCAACTGATTTTTCATAAAAATGAAAATTTCAAATCTCATGCTTCGATTCTACAAGACACTGTCATCTGAGTATGTTTCATACAGAAAATTTAAGGTAACCGACATTTTCGAATTTTAAATCCCTAAAAACGAACTAAGCTTTCAACTGAGGAGAGGAAGAAGGTTAAAAAGTTATTTGACCCTCCCTAATTCACTTTAAAGAACGCATTTTGTAATTGAATGATGTTTACAGTACATTTAATTAAATTTCTACTTGCTTTAATCGTTATAACAATAATTGATTGGTCGACATAATCAGAAGAATGTAATCTGAGACATTTTATATTGAATAAAAATGGATTAGTTAAATGATTTTTGTATTGAGTTATAAGAATTTTCTATCTAAATGAAACATAGTTTAAATCAACAAGAGATATCGTCGTGGTCTGGAGGTCTGGAGACTTCGATCGATTAGTCTAGCGTTGGCTCTTCAGAGTCCAAATAGTTTGAAAAGAAAACTTTTTCTTAAGTGGAAGCTGAATTCAGTCTCTATAAATCTGTTTGAATTATCGTTTACAATCAAACTTAATTGGAAATGATGAAATTAATTGCTCCTGTGTATTTTAATCGAATTTAAGCCATAAATTGTGACAGAGTTCTTCTGAATAAAATTAATAAACATTTCATTTTTCATAAGCATTCTTATTTAAATAATGCTTCAACAACGCTCACATACTCATAAATAAAAAAAGCATTAATTTTTTTATAGTCATATTATTACTAGCAATACTTATTCAGCTATTTAGTACAAGACTCAAGCAGCCGCGCAAATTTTATTATCATTATATCTTTTTTCATACTATTTCAAGAAAAATGGTCTTTTGAGGATATTTTTCAATTATGTACGCCTATTAAATAATCAAATATCGAATTTAATGTCAAAATTTAACCCAGCCACAGCCCTTGCAGAAGGAAAGGCAAATGTGGTTCAAATCCGTTTAAAATCATACTTTTGATAAATGAACAGTATCGAAGACTGTTCAAAATGACTTTTCAAATTTTTTTTTATTAAATTAACACAAAAATTGTCAAAGCAAAATAATTTTATTTTTCAAAATTAAAATTTTTTTTAAGGTTGGCAAAAACAACACTTTGTCTGGGTTAAAATAAAAGAAGCTGCATGTTCTGCATAATTCATATCTAAAAGAGACCTAAATGCACTTTCATCTGCAATTCTAAAATTACGTTTTACCATTCCTTGTCATTATTATGTTGTTATATGATATATGTTGAAGTTAAAGTGTTAAAATAAAAATTATAATGAAAAAAAATATCAGTAAAGAGTAATGTTCACATAAAAAAATATGTTTTATTGTTGTTAGTTGTTATTATTTTTTTATATGCATCTTATGTGAATGTGCTAAATAAATGAAACAAAGTTTATACAGATGGTAATAACAATAAAAATATTATTTAAAAAGGAATTTTTATGTTAACAATAGAAACTATGTTGATTTTTTTGCTGTATTTTAATGAGGATGTCAAAAGTAAAACAATTTTTAATTTAAATAAGAAATTTCAGAGCCAAACTCATAGCTCACAGATGGTCACTATCATAATTCATGTAAAAAAAACTATATCAAAACAATAACAATACAAAAAAAAAGCAAATTCATCAATAACTGTTTTAATTGTGTATATTAAACGTAAAATAATTCACTCATAACGTAATTTGTGTCAGTCCGTGCAAATCTATACTACAGACACTCATTTACAATTATTACATTTTACAAAAAAATAACAACAACGTGGTCATGTCGGCGTCATATGTCAATTACAACAACTCTCGCATCACCACCCGATCACATCAATACAAATTAATGGGAATTCTATTCAAACTGGATCATTTAAACATATGGTTTGATAACATTTAACTCATAACTATCAAAACTAGTTCAAAAGATAGGTGATAAATACACTCGCACACTGTTAAACTTGCGTAAAAAGATTCAGATGTTGCCTTTTCTCAACAAAAAAAATTAATTCAACTTATGAATGAATTGAGAATTTTAACAACAACAACAAAAAAACAAAATTACTGTTACGAGATATGTGTAAATTTATATGGGCTTAACTTAACTGCTACCGTGCGCGCAATTCCTTTGTTAACTTTATTACTTTAATTTTTATAAAACAAAAAATAAATAAATCACCGTGTGAAATAACAGTTTTTTTTTGTTTAATTTTCGCAATTTAATAAAATATTAATAGAATTATTATGGATTTTAATGATTTTAAATGAAATTAAAAAGAATTGACCATAATTTTGTATGAAATGTAATCAAATTAAATGCAAACCGTAAATAAATGATCGTGTATTAAAAAAATATAAATATGTGAAAATTAAAACAAAACAAAAAATCATATAATGTGACATATGACATGAATTTGATCTAGTAATGTTTAGTGTTGAGTCGTGATGAATGTTCATTTGTTTTATTTTATTTTTAACTTGGAATGATTTAATTTAATGAATGATGGACAGAATTTAATGAAATAACAATGACTAATTAGTATGCGTTATAAATTTTATGTGTGTGACTTACGTTTTTTACTCTTCAGTAATTTTTTGTATTAACGATTTTGTTTGATATTTTAATCAATTGTGTTATATGTAACTCATGTTAAAAAAGTGTAAGAAAAAGTTAAACTAAATTTGCATGAAGTTTGTACTGGGATCAATTGGCTACTCAATTTGGAGTGTCAGGATAAAAGCTAAGTCTTTCGGATAATAATAACGTGTATGCACAATGAGCCCGGCTGATGGCCAGAGTGCAGGCTTAATAGCCGCCATACAAATCTGATCGATCACAAGTAGTATGATTAAGCCAAACGTATTTTTTACATTGTTGCTGAATTTTTACCCTATATAAATGTATTATTGGCCTTTATTTCTTATCTTAAATTGCCATTAGTTATTAAAATTAGTATCTCAATACCGTGTCGGTCGCTTATAAATATAAATAAATATATAAATATGAATCTTTTATTCTGGAAGTATTGTGAAGTTTTTTTCGCACCACTAAAAAGTTTTCTTACCTCTGTAGTCCTGGGCTAAATAAAAGGCCTTCTTTAAATGAAATAAATGTGTTTCCTTTATTTAACTTCTTAAAAATTATTTGAAGTCTAGAATTGTTGATGTTAACACCTCAGCGTTCTATTCTCAACTGACGTCTTCCCTCTCTTCATTTCAATCCTTCATTTCTCAACTCATTCCCTTCCCAGCACTTCTGATAGTACCAAAAAATAATGTATAACTAAGTTAAAGTCTAAGCTACAAATACATATTTTAAGGCTTTGAGGTTTTTTAAGGCTTATAGGCTCTAAATTGGATGGAAATTACAAAATTTGCAGGCAATGACTAGCGAAAAATTACAAATCATAAGAAAACTTTAAAAATTATTTTTTTAATATCTGATCCTTATTAAATTGAAATTTTGAAAAACTTATTAAAAAAATAATGCATGTAAAATTCAAAAAAAAGATCAAACCTTAAAATGTTCATGCAAAATTGGTATTCATTTTCTGTGCACCATTTTAATAAGGGTATGAAATTTAACTGAACCTAATCAATTGGCTTTTAGCTTTTTTTCTGTTTCTTCCAAACATAAAATTGAGTTTTAGGACGAAAATCTAGTCAAAGCCTGTTAATAACCTAAACTGACAAGATTGAAATTTGATAATTAATTAATGAGGATGATAATTAAAAATTTGATTATTTTTTAATTAGGACTCAAATGTTGTTTTTACCTTATAATGACATGATTTTTCGAATACCGGCAGATTTATTTGATCAATATGTTAATGATCCTGAAAATTTTATTTCGTTTCATTTACTGAGATGCTATTAAAATCGTATTAAGACAAAGGAAGCACTAATTAAATATTAATAAAGTGAAATAAAAGCAAATACTCATGTTCCTGTCTCTGCATTTTTGACACAATTCTTTTATGCTTTATCATTCTACTTGAATCACATCTTTCTTTTATTGTTTTTCAATCTACAACAAATTTTACGCAATAAAAAATTCTCTTTCACATTATTGTGTGTCCATAAGTTCATGCACAATCCCGTTATATTTTTATTCTCTTACATTTCGTTTTCTTTTTGCACGCAATCATAATAATAATGAAAAGCCATGCTTTGGTACCATTACACATGAAGAATAATAAAAAAATAAATGCAAACTCGTAGAATGGGAAGAAAACGAATTGAAAAGAAATTTTTAAAATGTGAGATGTTGTCGTGTCTCGTGTTTATCAATTTATTCATCGTTGTAGACACAGAAAAAGAAGTGTTTTTTAAATTGCATGTTTCAAGTGCACAATATTGTATTCATTTTTTTTTGCACATTGTCTGCATCTCATTGAACTTGTAAATATTTGAATTTAACAAACGGTATCGTATTGTTTATTTTTTTTCTTACAATTTCACAAAGGTGTCACATTCAAAAATGATGAATTATTATTGACAAGGAGAAGAGGTGAAATGCGTTTTACAATTTTTCTGTTGATTTATGAACTGACATGATTGTTGTTCATGTTTGATTATGTGTTGAAGTGAACTTGCTTTTGTCAAATTACAATGCAATTAAATTTAAATCAAAATAAAATTAAAAAAGACAAAAGTTTGAATGATAATGAAGTAATAATAAAATTATTTTAAAGTAGTTATTTGCATGAAAATTATATCATTATTACATTTAAATTGCATGTAAGTAATTTTAACATTCAACAACTGGGTGATTTGATTGTGAATTGTAGGTTGTGTCCTTACGATTGTCTAATATTATGATTGTTTGAAAATTCAAATTTTAAATTGTGTGTTAACAAGGTAATGGGAACACATTTTTGTGACATTGGAAAACTTTCTGTTTTTATTTAAATTTAATAACTAAATTACAACTGGGCTCCAAATTATAAGGGTATTAGATTAATTTCCCAGCCCTCTAAAATGATTCGAACAGACTTGTGGCCGTGTATATCACTGAGCATTTCAAAACTCCAAAGTTTTATCATTCAGTCGCAAATGATCTGAAAATATGTGACAGAAAGACTGGAGTTGGCCCGAAAGCTTCTCGTAGACATGCATTCTGAGATCTTGAAAGCCACCGAAAAGCCAAAAACAGCCAAAGAAACTGGCCAGCAGGTCTCAGAAGAAGTATCCTCACACTCATCTTCATATGTGACTTCGTCAGATAAGGATGTGTTGCAGATCGAGTCTGGCGATGAAGACGTTAAAGAGCAGCCATAACCAATCCAGTTTGTAGAGAGCGGTGTAGTACGTCCCGCCCAGAACCAAGCGTCCGTTAGAAGCCTTATGGTACGTCCTGCCAACAATCCAGGGCTCACATGGAACCCACATACCGTTAAACAGTAAAATAAAATCAAATCAATTCAAGAAAAATTCTTATCTTTCACTTTGACAGGAAGCGCTGAAGTGTTCATTCAAGGCCATATTTCGAGACCCTTAAGACTTCGAAAAGAGTATGACCTCGAAAAATCATTCAAATAACGGCACGTGTCTGTATCATAATCACTTCACAAAAAAATAATCACCACAAAACCAGCATGAAACAGTAAATTAAATCAATGTAGCACATTAAATTCGGTAAAATATCGATGACTTTTGACACCCAGCACATGATTGCATCTAAAACAAGATAAAAATCACTAATTTATGCATTTTGTTTTCAAAAAACGCCGTTTGAACTAAATTATCTTATTTCATTGTATTTAAATTTGAATCAAGTGAGATGCCAAAGATTTGTTTTTTTTATATAAGAAATTTAAAGGTGTGCCAAAAAAAAATAACCAAGAAAAAGTAATTCGATCATCTTTGATGACATCTTTAACAATAATAAAAAATTGTATCAATGCCATTCCTTTCATGTTAAATTTTGTCAAAATCCATCTTAGTCTGATTTATTATTATACATTTCTACATATAAAAATCTAATTTTTTAACATCTAACTGCAATATTGTATCATTTTCTTTCAAAATAAGTCACCGATTTACATTTATTTGGAGTGAGCTACATCATTAAAATGTCAAAGTGACTGATTATCTTTGAAAATATTTAAATGTAATTTTTCAATATTTTATATTGAAATATTCTTTTTTTTACCTTTCAAAACAAATGAAGTGTTATGGTGTGGGAGATGGTTTTTTTTAATTTAATGATAAATTCAAGGTTATTTCATCGAGTGGAGGAGTCATGTCCAACTGTGATGTACTTGAAATACACACACAATACAGAAAAAGGTTGTTAAAGTGTCATTGAGTGTAGGCAAATCTATTACAATTCTTAAATTTATGTCATAATATTGAACTAATTCAATCAATTTCACATGTAAATGCATCAAAATGTTACAAAATCAAAGTTTTTTTTGGCAGAGAAATAATTTTTGATTTTTTTCGCCTTCATTTCCTCATTGCAATTTAAATTCAATGCTCATTCATAGATTTACCTGAGATGTTAATAATAATAGCTTTGAGCTATTAACTCAAGTTTTTTCATTTAATTTGAACAACAAATAAAAATGCAGTTAACGTCTGTGTGGGCTGACAGATTTGTATTAAAAAAAAAACTACGCGTGCGGTGATTAATATCACAATTACATTTTCAATTTTTACACAAAGAGAATAAAAGGCGCTTTGATTTATAAATTTAAATTTTACATCATCACATCATGTTGAATATTCATTTTTTTTGCATTGAACATTGAATTTGATTGGAAGCTGATACAATAATATTATTATTATTTAAACGATGACACCCTTTCATTACGGCACTTTTTTTTAACTTTTCAATGAATTTCCACCCACTTAATTATTATTGCTAACAACATTATTTTTTTTATTGTGTTGTAATGTTGCTCAAAGTAACTTCTGGTTAAAAAAGTGATTTAATTGAAAACAATGAGATGGTATCACATTTTTTATTTGGCTTGCTATTTTAATCTATTGTTTAGTGTTGTTTTACATGTTTTGGTTTTGTGCTTCATAAGAATTTGAAATGAGTCTTCTTCACATATAATAAAAACTACTTCAGATCTAGTTTCTTCATATTTTTTTGCACAATGTGAATATTAATTCGATCATTTTTTTTTGTTTTTTTGTTATTGTATTTTGAATTCTGATTGAGTGTTTGATTTAAATTTGTCACCATGAAACCGGACTTTTATGGAGAAATTGAATTGGATTGAAGAAGCAAATGTGATTTTAATTGATATTTTATTATCAAGGAGAGGCTATTCAGGTAATAAAATAATCTAAGATGTTGATTCACTTTTATTTTATTTGAAACCGGTCAGAGATTAGAAAAGGCTCACCTTACTCATTGAAGGACAAAACTTTAATTTGAGTGAAAAATTAGGGAACAGGGAAATTTTCTCTGGGTTTATTGAGACCTTAGGTGCTCTACTTATTTTGACAGCGCTTAAAATGAGAAAAATTAACTGGCGACAACGTAAATAGCACAGTTAGCGATTTTTCATACAAAATGACCATTTTCGGGCCCCTTTTTGGGGTATAGGGAGCACTCGGATCTGGTTGAAGTCAAAAACAAATTTGTCCATTCTTTCAAAAAGAACAAGTTTGAATATGGTAAAAAATTTCATACTAAGGTTGACATTTCCTGCAACTTCAAAGTTTCAATTTTTTTAAGGGGACGTCTTATATATATGTTCTTTTTGAAGGTTATATCTTGTCTTCCATTTTCTACTCTATTCTTTCGTAAAAATGGGGTGTCTTTAGAAAGGTTCGTATCTCCAGAGGTTTTTTAATAGTTCCATTAGACGAAATTTTCATGCATCTACGAAAGGCAATGCCTTAAAACATTAAGTTTCAAATATTTAATATCATTTTAAGTTGAAAACGCCCCCAAAACTAAACCAGTGGTTCAAAATGCAGAGTAAATGAGTGATCACAAGTTTGACTAAAATTTAA
Source organism: Culicoides sonorensis (assembly GCA_900002565.1). Lineage (NCBI taxonomy): Eukaryota > Metazoa > Arthropoda > Insecta > Diptera > Ceratopogonidae > Culicoides > Culicoides sonorensis. The sequence goes on along the minus strand of LN483523.1, from coordinate 93,060 downwards.
AGCATATTTTGATGGTTTGAGTTCAAAAATCTCTTTATTTCAAGGTAGTTACACCAAATTCGAAATCGCGGATCGCAAATTTTCGGAAACTGCGAAATTTCCCAAAGATATTCGAAAATCAAAAAAAAAGAAATTTTTCGATTTTTTGCTATTTCCGAAAGTTTTGCAAACTTTTCATAAGTTTTTGAAGGTTTTACCAATTTTTCGCAGCTTCCTTAAATTTAAAAAATCTCAGTTTATGAAAATCCTACGTTTCTTAATTTTTGATATTCGCGTTCTCCAGTTCCTGAAAACTCAGGATTTCGATTGATTTAGTGAAACTACTTTTGAATAAGGATTTTTTGAACTCAAACCCTCAAAATTTTCCGATGAACTTCTCAAGAGCAGTTATGCAAAAATCAGAAAAAAATAAATTTCGTCTAAAGTTAACTCTAAAAATGAGATAATCACAAATCAATCACTTGTTCAATGTTCTTGAATGAGCTAATTGACTATCTAAACATACACTAAAATTATTACGAAACGATATTACATCACTTTCCGCCACCAATATGCCGCTCCCAATCGCGTTTCATCTAGTAAGAAGAGAAATATTTCACAACAAAAGAGACTTTGTATTCAATGTGAATATTAAACATAATATAATAAACCTTTATTTGATCACTATTCTGTAGTATCTCCATCAACCGTTTACTAGCTATTTGAAAAGAAAATATTTTGCAGATTACACACATGTGAGAATAATTGAAATTTAAACAAAAAAAAAAACATGTATATGACCAAACAAAAGAGCTTATCTATCTTCAAAATATATGTTTGTTATTTTTTTCCATGTAACATATTTTTGTTTTATATTTCACACATACTCGATTTTCCCATAGCGATAAAATAAAATGCAACAAATTGAAACAACAAAATGAATAAAGTAAATCTCGGAATAAACCACTACAAGATAAGACTATGTCAGAGACTTTCAATCAGAATGACGTCATATTTGTTACTCGAAATCATTTCAAATATTTAATGGTATGTATTTTTTTGGCATGTCGATGTCGGTAAATGAATTACATTTTTCAAAGAGGATTTTGTAATTAATATACACTTAAGTTCGAGCCAAAATTAAAAAAAAAAATACTACAAATTGTCTTTTAAGAGTCTCATTTCAAGATATTAATATTTATTTTTGTTATTATATGTGAGTAAGACAACACAAAGTTAATAAATAAATACAAATAATGTTCAGCAAATCACTTTCTCGCCTTTTTCGTCAACTTGATGCTGCCATATTTGTCCATATTTATTCATCATTAAATTTATTAATTTAATTTTATCTTTTTGGCTTTTTGGGACGAAATTGAATGGACTCGACTTGTGAAATTATTATTATTATTATTTTTTTTTTGAAGTTAAAAGCAATAAAAATGATCATATGACCATAATTTTTAGTATGATTTTTATAAAAATCTGTAATGGACTCGATGATGAAATTAAAAGTAAATATCTGCTTCTTTAAAAGTTGGTATCGAATTTCTAATGGATTTAAAGTTTTTTGAAAACGAATTTCATCGAAAAAAGGCACAGCAACATGTTCTCATGGTTCCTGGTCAGTGGCCACGATTCACACCCTTAAGTGAAGGTTGGTCTTTTCTGCTTTGGTAACGATTTGACAAGAAAAATTAAAACGCACGAGTGCATTTCTATGTAAAATATTCGCAAATTTTATTAAAAATTTAAACACTGACCGAAAAGAAATCTTCAAATTTGAGTTTTATATCGTTTTTTATGTTTCATATCGTTTTTTGATTTTTTTAAATCATTGTTATCGTTATTTGGATTTTATAACGTTTTTTTGCGACATTTTACAATAATTGGCGACATTGACACAGACAAACGAACGGACAGCATGATCGCCCACAACCGACATTTTAAAAAAATTCGCTAAAATAAGTTTAGGGTGGGTCCCTGTGACACAAGAAGTTAACTGAGGGTTAAAATAGTTCTAGAAAAAGTCTTTCAATCATCTTAAATTTCGATATTAAAATAAAATTTAACCATCAACTGCTTATGATATTTGATCTAAAATACAAAATTAAAATTTAATTACTTCATAAAAAAATTCGTAGTTTTATAAAAAAAAGAATAAAAACATTACAAAAATTGACATAAACATTCAATATATTAAGTGGGTCAGTGCTGGACGTACAATTTCACACACACATTTATACGATCACTTACAAAATAAATAAATAAATATCCAATAAAAATACATACTTTTTATATGACGAGTTAGCACACGCTCGGAATTTAATTTTGTTATTTCAAATAAATTCTTCAATTAATTGTTAATGAACCTGTTATGCTTTTTTTTCATTTTATCTTCTCTTTTAATTTTCATATAATTTCATATAATAAATGTGCATACTAAGTCACAAATTAAAAAAGTCTAGTACATGCTTTTCAAGGATGATGATGATGATGAGACATTTTTATCTTAATACAAAAATAATTGCATATTCAATTGAATTAAAAGAAGTCAAAAAAAAAAAATAAAGCCATCGAAAATGACCTAACAAGAGGCGTTTCATATGTCAATCGAAATGATATCACCCTAAATTGAAATTACTACTTGAATAAAAAAAAATGTATTTTTGTTTCTTTTTAATCTTTTCATTATAAGAATATGATATTAAATGTAAATAAATAAATAAAAAATAAAATTAGTTTGGATTAAATTAGTAAGCAATTGAAATGGTGAATCGTGCTGCACGATTTTTTGACATTGTTCTTAATTTTATTAATAATAATAATGCTTTCTGCAAGTTTAATGTATTGAATATCTAAGTGACTTTTGAGTAATGATGATGATTGTATTATAATAATATTTCTTTATTTTGATTACAGAATTTTGAAATTTGTGGTTAATTTTAAAATAATAATAATAACAAAAAGGTGTCTGTCATTGTCAGACAATGACCGAATCATGATGGGTCTTGAAAACACACTTGAACAAGAGAATTAGCATATTGGTCAAAGGTGATTAAAAGGAATTACTTAGAAAGAAATTAGTCTGATTTCTTATCTTGAAGTGGACTTTTAAACACGTCTTAAAAGTCACAGAACAAAAGTTTCATTATGAAACTTTTTAGAGCCATTCGGAGCTCATTCAGGGATCAAATGAACCTTGAGAGCAAACATGCACATGCCTAGAGAGTAATTTATCTTCTAAATATTCAAAATTGCTTGACTGATTCAAAAGTTATAGAACAAATCATTAAATTAGAACTTTTGAAGTCATATGAAGCTCATAAACGGTTCAAATGGATTGTATCCAAAAATCATAGTATCCAGTGTGCGACGGGAATAAAATTTAACAGTTTTTTTAGAAAAAAACCCAACTTTTTAACAGTTTGAGTTAAAAGTGCTTTGAGGCAAAGTTATAGAGAATATTTCAAGCTTCAACATTGCTGACGTAACCAAGTGCATATTCCACACATTATGAGGTCAAAAAGTCCAGAAACACATGCTGGTCACATGTGATCCGATATATGTAATATTCAAATCAAATAACGTATAATTTTTTAAAATACCTTTAAAAGAATGCCATGCAATAACCTTTAAATAACTGTAATACAATATTTTCTAGTCCCTACGCAAAAATACTTTAACATCCCACTTTTTTATTATTATATGACACTTCCCAATCCATATCAAAAACTGTAACAACACAATTTTATCACCCATTACAATACATAATAAAATAAAATTAATAGACAATAGAGAAATAAAACAAAAAATAATAAAAAATAAAGAGAAAGTTTAAGTTAAAACAAAAAAAAGAAATATTCTGTGTCAAATCCGAATACAATGTAACTTTTGTTATTATTTTTATTTTTTTTTATTATTTTTATTATTATTCACAGTACTCACCACGACTCTCTTTATCAAAATATAAACATTGCCTTTTGCTCATGAGATAAGTGACCAGGCTTTTCCATTTCGAATGCGACAATAGCACGATTATGCTGTCTACGTTTCTTAACAAAACAAAAAAAAATAATATAATAAAATACGAGTCTCACATTTTTAATGAACTTCACCAAATAATTTGTAATGGTAAAGATAAATTTCAATATAAAAAAAAAAAAACATTAAAAATCATCTTAATAAATGTGAACGATGATGATAAAATACACCCATTGTTTTAAAAAATGTTTATAGAAAGACTCTCGAAATAATTAAAACACTCTCATGAGACTAAAAACTCATTTTGAATAATAGATAAGAGACAATTTAATAAAAAATTAAAATAATAATAAATAAAATAAATTTTTGTTGATAAGGTTTTGTCTTGAGCTCATTAATTTATTTGTAATTGGCAAGGAATATGAAAGAAAAATAAACAATGATCCACGAATGAATATTTGAACAGTAATCGAATACATGCTCAAACACGCGTCAAGAGAGTCGGAACATCACAATTAAAATATTTTTACTTTCAAATCAACAATTAATCACATTTTTAAACATAAATACGAATTTTACATCGCTAATTTGTCTGTTTTTTTTATTTAAATATTTTTTGATTTAAATAAGAGATTTTATGTTGATTTTTTTTTATTATACAGTGAAGTCTCCATATAGTAAAAAAACAATTTGTATGTAAATACTCTTTATAGTGACAAGCAGTATCTACACGGGAAATGCAAAAGTTGCCGTATTGTTGCCGTATTTGTTGCCGTAGACGGCAACTTCTTGCTGTAGCACGGCAACTCTACGGCAATTGTACGGCAACATTTTTAAATTTTTTTTTTCATTTATTTAGTAACAAAAACATAATTTTATCAAAAAAAAATTCAAAAACTCAAAATTTTAAAAATTTCAAAAAACTCAAAATTTTCAAAATAACTCAGAAATTTCAAAAAAAGTCAAAATTTTCAAAAAAGTCAAAAAATTTTCAAAAAACTCAAAAATTTAAAAAAAACCCAAAAATTTCAAGAAAACTCAAAATTTCAAAAAACCTTAAAAATTTCAAAAAACTCACAAAATTTTCAAAAAACTCAAAAATTTCAAAAAATCAAAATTTTCAAAAAAAAAAATTATTAAAAAAAAAAATATAATAAAAAAATAAAAATAAAAATTTCAAAAATGGTTTTTTTAAATAATTTTAATTTTTTTATGATATTTGAAATTTTTGACTTTTTTGAAATTTTTGACTTTTTTTGAAATTTTTGAGTTTTTTTGAAATTTTTAGTTTTTGAAAATTTTGGCTTTTTTGAAATTATTAATTTTTTTGAAAATTTTGACTTTGTTGCCGTACAATTGCCGTAGAGTTGCCGTGCTACGGCAAGAAGTTGCCGTCTACGGCAACAAATACGGCAACTTTTGCATTTGCCGTGTATTGAAACCGTCGATCCATAGAAATTGTAGTTCCACAGAAACTGACTTTTTTTATTAAAAAGAGTCATTACTTAAAGCTTATTTTTCACTATATGGAGACTTGACTGTATTTAAAATGGTTTTCTTATAACTTAATTTTTTTTTTTACAATTTAGTTTGAGTTCATTCGGAATACAATAAGATGATTTAGATTTGATATTGTGTTATTTTACAATAACAATCATGATCGTGTAAGATGATGGGAGTGAGTAATGTGAATTGAATGCAAATAAAATCTGAAGTGAGGCATGCAGTGATTTGAAGTGGATTTGATAGGTGGGTCGATAAGTTCATCAAAATATGTTACTCGATTAATTGCATTTAAATTGATTTTGTGTGCCCTGTACCAGTGATTTGCTTTTATATATGATTACTAGTCTGATCAAGGACCTGGTTGAATGATACATTTCAGGATATAGGAAGTTCTTTTGGTCGTGGGATTTTTGTTCACTTCAAAATTTTTTGCATCCACTTGAACTTCAAATATGATATGATCAAGAGTTTGAAATGGGTTACCTCAATTGCAAGATGGTAGTTAATTTACCCCCATCTATGTTTTGCTTCAAAAGTCCTTGAATATTTAGTTCTGTTACGAATTGTTTTAATCCATTCGTTTTTGTGAAATGAGGTATCTGGTATATATAATCTGGTATAGGGATTGCTGGATTAATAATCAGATTACTACTCTTTGAGGGGTTTGCATTCCATTTTTAAGATAGTCTCTTTTTCTGTGCCAAAAAGAGGGGGGAGGTCTTGAACTAAACGTTCAGTAGGATTGTTTGCAGTTATTATGATTAAGAAAGCAAAACTACTGAAAGGATATAATGGTGCTGTAATAGCTTTTTAGAAGTGGCCCTTCTATGCCCTAGCCTTATTTAAAGTTAAATATTAGGAATCAAAACTCTGGAATTAAAATTTAGCATATAAATTGAGGTATTTTTTTGTGGAGATGTATAGAAATAGGGATTTAAACTTTTTGAGCGTGTCTTGTTCAATACAGACTGCGGGCAGATTATTGTAGGTCGTTGGTCCAATGAAGGAAATTCTTTTTTGACAGACACTTAGTTTTCAATGTTTTGACAAGTCGTGTTCTATGTCTTGAGTTATAACTGTGTGTGCTTGAGCTAAACTTTACATTACTATTTAAAATATTATTCAAAAAGTGCTATGGATGCTTCATATAATCCTCTAATCGGTAATATATTTTTTACAAATTGACTGTATTGATCGTGAAGTATTGAATTGGCAAATGCATTACTGCGTTGAGCTGTTGTGATGAGAGCTTGTTGTCTCAGTACTTTTGAAGGCAGAATGATACCGATTACTGGTTACCCTTGTAAGCGATCGAAGCGCCATCAGAGCGTAATTCCTTATAGAGGAAGTATTTTTTGATTTTTCATGCCGGGTCAGCTCTAGACTCACATAGTACATTAATTGTCAAACTCGACCTCGAACTCCTAACTGTAAAACGCTTAATTTTTAGCCTTTAAGAGACAATGGACTTTTACCGTGAGAAGTCGAGGCAAGTCGTTTCCCCATTCAGTCAAAATAAAAACAAAAATTTTAAAGATAAGATCAAACCCTCACATTGTGAATGCTCATTTGACCTTCTTTAAAGTAATATTTCATAATTTTACAAAAAAAATTCTACCTCTCAAATATTCATCATTTCAATAAAATTTATTAAGATGCAATAAGAGGCGTTCCTAATCGATTTCCTCTTTAATAAACTCTTATTTACAACAATCAACTTTTCACCTAAAGCATAACATGCAGTTTAATTTGTGTCAGGTATACGCTTTAAATGGATTATCATTATTATTATAATCATTTTTCCATTCAATTCATCTATCGTGCAATTTTTTTCACAGTTAAGATATTTTCCTAAACTATATTATTAAAAGTTAATAAATTACAGTATGTTACAATAAAAATAGCTTAAATACAATGTTTTTCTTATAAATTCAAGTCGACATGATTAAATTTAATTTATTGCTGTGAATTTAGTATGAAAGGGTTAATAGGTTAACAACGCATCGTTTAACGATATAATAGCGCATCAATAACTACCGCATTCAAAAAAGTGTTTGTCTATGCAATTTTAAATAATTTTATTTTTTTTTGTTTTATTACAGAAATTGCAAAAGTCAGAGCATCACTATTTCAAATAAACGGAGTCAGAAAAGAGCCATTAGAGTTACCAGAGCCAGATGGACAAGCAATCACATTAAATGAAAAAGTATATGTACCAACAAAAGAACATCCAGATGTAAGTTTAATTTTACTTTTATTATTTTACTATGCAAATTTATAATATAATTGACTTTAACCCCAAATGTCAATGAAAAATCACAGATACAAAATTGAACATTAAAAAAAAATGCAAAAAATTGTAATTTAATATTAATGTTGTGACTCGTCGTCTAGTGACTATGATAGTTAAATTTTATATAAATTGTAATAAAAAAACGTTAAATTCACTGCATGGGAGATCATTTTATGATGAAAAATTAAAACTAAAAAAAAAATTAAATAAAATGTGACGAGTTTAATCAAAATAAAATAGCATAACTGATTTATCATCTTCTTTGATGTGTGTAAAACAAAATTCATAATTTATGCTTATTGAAATATGAAATTTTATGATATTTATAATCATAAATTTGTCCTTTTGCCAGAAAATGGTTTAAAAACTAGAGATTGTAAATATGAAATGTATGACGATCTTTTGCTTAAAATTACTTTTACAACGAAAAAAAAACTGACATAAGACATACACTTTAATTAAATTATGAGGTGAACTGTAAAAAGAAAAGTATAACGTTTTATTTTTAAATACATAAAGGTGTGATTACAGTAAAATGTATGAAGAAAATTACAAAGTAGCAGTTTTAGAATCGACACCTGACAAATATATGTTATTAAGAAATTTCGGATGAGTTTCCTGTGAAATTACATTCGTGTTTTTCACGGATGTTAATGAATTTTAGAAAAAATTTAATTACTTTTTCACAATTTTTAAATGAATTTTTAACGCATTTCTGTCCATTTGGAAAAAAATGTGCGTACTGTACGCGGTTGTGTCGTATCAAAGTCACCAACTATTTAAAAATGTTGTCAATGATGAAATACGTCGCCAATCACTTAAATACGCGCCAATGACGAAAATCTCGAATTTTCAACAATGGCCGACTTTTCCAAAATCGACTAAAAAGACTTTAACGTTGAGATTGTTGTCAAGGTGGTTGATAACGTCAGTCCAAGTATTTTTCCATTGATACATTTTCTTTGCAATTCTCATTCATATCCGAAAACATATTATCTAATAACTCTAATTTTGTTTCACATTATATGAAAATAAATTATATTTATGATAAAATTAGCGCCCATTTGACAAGAAAACTTATGTAAATATTTAAACATATTTCTTCAAATTTATGTATTGATTCAGTTCTCATGATATGATTAGTTATAGTTTGTTTAAATTATTAATGTTAATCTATTTTTTTTTAAATAATTTTTAAATGAACTCACTTCATTGAGATACATTTTTCATGTTATAAATTAATTTGATTTGTAGTAATTGATTACGATTTCTGGTTAAACTCGTATCACTGAATTCTGTTTTTTTCATCGCGTTTTCCGTTCGTTTTTGAAAAAAAATGGTTAATTGAGGACATTTTTACCGTCTGTCTGTGTCACCTTATTAAAGGCAATTTTAAACACTCTCAATCTGAAATGAGAGGGACACCAGTGGGAGTCCAGTAGAAAATGTTAAATTTATCATGTCAAACTTTCATAACAATTTCGAACTGGATAAATGAAAATGCGCTTGTTTATGCCATTCACGATTACTTTTTTGCATTTTTTTTAAATTAATTGATTATAATCAAAATTTTTGCTCATTAATAAATTTTTAATTGAATAGCCAAAAATCGACTTCAAATTTAAACCCTTGAAGGTAAACAATGATTTTTTGATAAAAATCATGGTCAATTTCAATCGTAACCAAATCTGATTTGTTTTTTTTTGTTTTTTTACTTTAATTCAAAATGCCATTTAAGAGTAAGATAATAATTTGAATCAAAATAAACCTGTTTAATTTTCTGTCAATAAAAAGTTAACATTTTTCTGATCCAAATTATATTCAAATTGCAAAACATTTGTCTCCAAATCTGAATGAAAAAAAATAAAAAATAATATTAATGTATGTGCATATTAATTTTGTTATTAAATTCTCCACTGTTTTGTCATGAAATGTGCGTTTAAATGTCAAAAAAATTTAGAGCAAAGAACATTTGATATCAGCTTGAAGTTAAATACACTGATTAGATTTAAATTCTGGATTTTTAACTGGTTTTAAACTGACATTAATTTTATAATGAATATTTCTTTTAATTTAAATTTTTTGTTATATAATGAAATGAACGAGTAGAAAATAAAAGAATTTTCTTCAAGATGTGAATTTTAAATAAATAAATAAATACAAAAAGATATGATTTGTTAGAGACATGAAAATGACATGGTATTAGTAGCAGCTTTCCACCTACAGATTTCACAATGATGATTGCGATGATCTATGTATATATTTTTACTAGTTTTGTAATAGTTACTTGTTAACATAAAATAATATTTTATTTTACCTGATGTTTGTTATTTTAATTTTTATTTTTGTCTTGTAAGAATTTAAAATAACAACAAATAGATTTAATGTAAATCGTCTGTGTTTATGCACTGACTTTATTTTTAACGGATGATCAACTCGAATGAGACGAATATGCAACTTAAATTTTCATTTAACTGCCAATAAAACTCGTTTATGAAGTGAATTAGCTAGAATTTTGGTTTTTTGAACATCGAATGTCAGCTACAACTTTCTTGAAGTAACTTACGACGTATTGCATACATTAAGAGGCAAAATTATGACAAAATTTATTTTTGAGCATCACGATCATTTACGACTGACATTCTTTTTTATGGTGGAGCTCGAATTGGCAAACATTTAAACATTAAAATGGCTGATACCCGCCCCCCTTCCCCCTTCATAAGTCGGTCTCAGGACATATCCACCTTTTTTCATATAGAAGCTCACAGACTCTGTCAATGTAATCGTATCCATATAAAATACGACTTCACTTCAACCATTCATTCATTTATTTCATTGATAAACACATAAATTTAAAATTTAATAATATGAATTTTAATTTACATCCAAATAGCATTTTAATATCCATCCATTTAAAACACTTGTTAGTGTGTTTGTGTCAGTATTCAAATCAAATTAATTTTATTCATTTTTCATTCAACAGAAGATAACCGCATACACAATGTGCGTCTATTTATTGATCAATCACGTTACACAAATAATTGTTAAACTTCTATTTATTGACATTTAAAATAATAATTTTATCATTTACTACATTTTCTTATCATGAATCATCCAATCACATGTGTCTTTTTGGAAGTGAATTGAATTCTATTTATTTGTTTTGTGAATCAAATTGTCGAGTACACAGGTAAAAAATAAACTTCATGTCCAATTAAAAGCTGTTAAATCATATTTTTTTAATATAAATAGTAGCGAATACAAATACAAGTATTTTAAAGTAAGTTCAAAAGATAAGAAATAAAATAAATATATTAAACAGTGTTAGTGCTTATCGGAACAAGGTAAACGTTGAACGTCTCTTTTTATCTTGTTGAATTCGATACACAGTAAAAACTTGTAAAGCAAGAAAAAAATACACTTGTTCTATAAAACACGATTTAAGTAAATATTTTAGATAATAATCGGCTACTATTTTATTTGTTTTTATTATTATTAATTTTTTATTACATTTTATGTTATTAATTTTTCAAAAACATGTTTAAAAAATATTTTTTTTTAATTTGAAATTGATTTGAATTTTATGAAAATTAATCGGATTAATCACCATTAGTTTAATTATTTAAATGTTTTTTACTCTAATTTGAGTATGATTATGAACCATAAAAAGTATTTCGTTAAAATTACTTAAGATGAAGTTCATGAAGTCAATACACTCTTATCGTATCTAGTCATGCAACTATACTTGGAACTTAACTGTACGCTCTGGAGTCTCATAAAGCAGTTAGTGGCGGATTGGCCATACGGGTAATCTGGCAAATGCACTAAATCGTCTTGGAAAAATTAAGCTTAGTGTAAATTTTAAAGAAAATTATACAGAATGTCAGGGCCGTTGATCATTTTAAATCCGCCCCTGTAAGCAGTCACCTGGGTTCATTGTGTTTCGTGATCTTAATCAACTCCATCCACACGACTTGAAGTGTTGTAAAATTAAAAGCAGTGCTTGTGACCTTACCCCTTTGACAACGAATTGCTATATATTTAGTGAGAATATGACCATATGACCCTCTTACGAAGCAGGGGTGGATTGAAAATTAAGAAAGGCCCTGGCATCCTGTATGATATTCTTCAAAATTTACGCTAAATTTAACTTTTACAGGTCGGTCGACTGCGGCCTTTCTGGTATTGGCAGATTGCCCGTATGGCCAATTCGCCACTATTGCCAGGACTATATTTTGGTTTAAGGTCTAACGCTATATATATGCTATAATTTTAATTCACCTAACAATATCACTATATTTATACTTTTTTCTAAATTTACAACGTCCATATTTTCACTACACTTTTTTTAAGGTATACTTTATAAATAGCAGAATCATTCATTAATATTGTGAGGTTTATTTCTCTAAAAGAAACACAGGTTCTATTTTCACTTTAAATCTTTATTAAAAAATGCTGATCTCGGACAAATGCCTCCGTTCTTTACAAGTTTCAAAAAAAAAAAGAGAAAGATGACTTGACGTTTCTCTCAGTTAGCATATTGTAAGGGTTTTACCCTTAAAAATATATAGATAAAATATAGTCAGAAAAACATGCGTAGTGGTATTGAATTTTGCCAAGGGGGTGACACTTTAAAGAAATGGTGACGAACTTGTGTCAATGATAGAAGACTTCAAAGTCCTTGAATGCACTATCGTGAAAGATCTAAGGGTAATGCTGGACACACCGTCACTGATTCCATTTTCCACCATCACTGATCTTAAAAGCGAACTTTTGTCTAGATAAAAATTCTCAGTTTCTACGCCAAGTCAATGAAAATTCTGCCATAATCAGAGACACTGTGTTCAAGAACTTGCTTCTGATGAGACTCCAATTCAAAAGTGCCACCCATATTACCTTACAACTCTTTGACACGAGCCCAAATGAAAATAAATTAACATTTTTTAAATAAATAACATCAAATTACTTCTCTCATTGATTTTGTTGAGCCATTGGATCATCACCATAACACACAATTTGCATCTTATTTACATGACATTATCATTAAAAATATTTTAGAATACGCACATAAAAACTTAACACAATTTACATATGAGAAGAAGTATGACAAATTAAGCAGACATCATGGAGCGTATTCTATTGTTGTATCCCTTAAAAGTCTTAAATTGAAATGCATCAATCATTGTTTTTAACATTTTTGTAATGTTATGGTTGTCATATCGATTGTCTCATGTCATACATTAGAAGAAAAAAAACAGATAAAAAAATAATTTTAATCGAACATGGTCAAATTTAAATTAACCCTTAAGTTTAGCTTATTAAATTTAACCCTTAAATTCGACAAAACAAGTATGGACCTGAAGATCCAGCTCCAAAATGGATTTATTTTTATCTCATTTTATTTTCATATTTTTAAATTCAAATTTTAACCCAGCCGCTTTTTGGGGTCTTTTTGACCCATCTCGGATCTGAACAACAAAGGGACTTTTACGGTCCGATTGGATTTAAATGTAAGCCTTTCATTAAAAAAAAATGATTCTTACAATTTCTCCAAAAAAGCGTTCAAAAGACTCACATTTGAATAAAGATTACCATTGACAAGCATTGAATGGGTTAAAAAAATGAGTGAAAAAAACTAACAAAAAAAATAAGCTAACAATGAATTTTGTGTAATAATTTTTTACTTAAACATTGTCTGACTTGATTATTAATGAATGAGCTTTCAAAATGGTATCTTCTATAAATCTCAACAAAAAATGACATGTAATAATTTTAATTTTATCAAAAATCTTGATTAAGATTTAATTTTTTATTAAAATTTAGTAAAAGAACTCAAAATTCAATATGCGTTTCAAATTAAATTCATATTTTAATACAAATTAAAGACGTTACTCGTAATATTTATATTAATAAAAATATATAATTATGTAGTGCTTCTATTTTTAGCGCGTTATGAATGCTCTTTTCCTCGTATAATCTCACTTAGCACATGCATGTGGAAAAAGGAAATGAACTATAACGACTATATGAAAATTATATTTTCTTTCATTTTAAAAATCGGAATTTAAATCTTTTGAAATTAAAATGAATGCCAAAAACTATGTTATATACTATTTTTAATTATTATTATTTTTATTATTATTTCATGTAAAAATGAATAGAAAAAGAAAAAAAAGTTATTTTTGTGAATGAAGAAGAAGATGAAGAAAAAACTGTTCATTGAATATTTTTTTGTTGAAACGTACTACGAGTAAATCGTAAAACTTAAATTTTCTCGGTATTTTAAATGAATTTATTATGAATATGAAAAAAAATATAAATTATACCATATGGTGATAATTTTTTATTGATTTTTATTCAATTTAAATAACAATTTAATTCGTTTGATGAATTTTTATGATGATTTAATACCTGGAATAATTTAATTTCAATAAATCCAGTTATTCATCAAATAAAAGTTGCCTCAAGTTAGAATGCCAATAAAATTGCTATGTATCACATTGTATTTGAAAAATTATAAATGTGAATGTACAATGAATCGCTTCTGGCTTTTTGGCTCGTTTTATGAATGAATGAATGATATTTCGTAACTTAATTATTAGTGCATTTTAATTTAAAGTTTTTCAAATGATGACGTGAGAGGTACACTGAGGTTATACAATGTTAGATTTTACTATTAAGATAATTATAGATTCTTTTTTTAAAAAAAGTGTTATTAAGATAAATGAGGGCTCAGCTGCAATTATGATAAAATAAAAGGAAATCGTATGGAAAATTGAATTTTAAAGCCTTAATGCAAGAAAATTTTAAGTATCATGAAAAAATTGAAAGAAAAACGTATAATATGTTTATATTAAATATAATTTATGAAACGTTTTCCACTAAATCTCGTTCTATCCGATAATTTTAATTTAATTTTTGTTTATGATACGTGAAATAACGTTTCTTTTCTGTATGAATTATTAGTTTATTATTGTTTTAAATTGAAATATTTATAATTAAAATTAATGTGGTTGGATTTTCTTGAGATGAAAAGACTTGCGTTTTCTTAATTTTTTAAGTGTGACTGTAAGTTGTCATAGGAAGTTCAGATCAGAACATATTTCAAGGGCGGTCCCCACAGAAGAGAACCAGCCCACAGACGGGTCCATTGTGCATACCCATTTATCATCATATCTGATGAAGAAGGAACCAAATCTAGTGAAGCAACTAAAGTAATTAGAAGTCCACTAGACCTGGTTCAGTTCAGGAAAGTGACCACACCTCCTCAGAAAACGCATAATCATACGCGGAGTTCACTTCTTTGGTTACTGGTGATTGACTCCCTTCTTACTGAACATACAGATGCTAGATTTACTACCGTGGGCTATGCTGATGATGATACGTACCTCGTTGTTGGTCGTTTTATTCTAACTTTGTATGAAAGAATACAGATAGGTTTGAACTTATCTCCTTCAACCTGATAAAACGCGCTTGGTTCTTTTTACAAAGAAGCATAAGTTGGAATCCACAATAAGACCCGTAGACCCCTGGTGGAGCCTTTTTCATATCTTCATATTATAGTCCAACTCTCCTTGGTGTGCCTATAGATACTTCTAGTACTATGAAGTTCTTAGGTACCACACTGAATAGAAGACTTTCTTTTATCCCTTATGTTACTCAACGCTGCAAAACTTAGATCTGCCTTAGATCTGTTTTGGCCTCTGGTGCCTCTTGGGATTTATAACCATCAGTGAACTCACTGGTTTAACACCACTAAAGGGCGTCTTTCGGCTGTCTTTTCTTGTCATGTCTGGTGGTTAAAAGTCAGTTCTGACGAAATCAGAAAGCCCTGGACAAGGTACAAAAAATGGCCTGATTAGCCTTTAAATGTGCTATGAGACTTCAATGAGAGCTAAATTTACCTTCACTTCACATCTACGTGTAGGCCGAGGCCTAGAAAACTTTGTATAGACTTAAAAGAGCTAATGCCCTGAGTTCAAAGCTAGCTTCGGATAGATACTCGAACATCCTTAATCGGATGATTAGAGACTTGGCTTTCTTGGAAGCTGGATGTGATCAAATGGTCACAACCTTGAACATTTCACAAGCATTTAGTCTTCTATTTCCTAGCTGTAGTGATTGGTCTGAAGTTCCTGGCTCGTGCTTTACTGACGGATAACTCATGGACGGCATTGCTGCCGCCGATTTTTATTCCAAGAACTTTGGCCTCTCCTCGAGTGTATACTAAGGACAATTTTCGACAATCTTTGAAACAGAAATCCCAGCTCTGAGATCCCTGGAGATTGCTGGAGCCAAAAACTGCATCTGTATCGACGGTCAAGCTGCCTTCCAAGCTTTGACTTCCTTACAGATTAATTCTGGATTGATGAAAGAATTAGAAGGAAGGATTGATGAAAGATTAATATGGTGTAGACTCAAGTGTGTTACGGGTAGTTCCCAACATACAATCAACGGAATCTGATCATCATTGAATTTGTAGACCCTTAGGGTTTGGATTCCCTATTGAGATAAAAAACACTGTTTAAAATAATATTACATTAAATCAGTTTCTTAAAATAACCTCATTTTCCAATACTGTGTATATACTTTAAGGAATGTTGCATGCCATTCACATGGAAAAAACACACACAAATCTGTTACTTTTTGTATTTAATTTGAAAAATTCATGTTTTTTATTTAAACAAAAATGCTTATACACATTTTATGTATTTAAATTCTCACAAATTATGTGGATGATTGCATATGAATTCTATTCATAAACAAAAATATGTATTTTGAAATTCACAAAAGTACTTTGTCAAAAAAAAAACAAGAAAAATTCAAAGTCAATAATAAGAATGAAAAACAGCTCAAGTAAAATCAATTTTCAACTAATGTGAGCAAATTTAAAATTAAATTTCGGTTTCGAGACATTGCGGCTAGTCAACATAAATTAAGATGAAAGCATTTACACAAATTTTAACACTGCACTTTTATTGCCACATGCAATTTTATGGATTATTTAAAATTTAAGTTAATTGTGTCTGTGCTAAGAAGAAAAAAAATGAGGTATATTATTTTTATTTTAAGATTAAATTGTTTATTGTTTTGCCCTCTGATGTTATATTTTCATGAATCTGAATGACATGATCCAAGTTGTTTTTCTCTTGATTTTCTTGAAAATTAGTCACAGAAAAAGTCGTCAACCTACAAAGTTCTTTATATAGAATGATCTCTGATTTACAGCCAACAACAATACAAAAATTATTATTAATGAAATTGAAAAAAAAATTAGGGAAGTTTATTCATGAAACTTTGTATGGGATGTGCATATTCATTGACTTTTTTGTGGTCTTGATCGAGGTTCTGAGATCCCCTTTGAGCTTCAAATTTGAAATTTCATTGACCCTATCCATTTTCTTTCCTTTAAAATAGACGGACTTATAAAACAGATCCGAGTAACGCATTTTTTCAAAAATACATTAAAAACAAAGCGTAGGTGGTTGAAAATCATAACACACCATTTAAACACGTTGAGTGATTTTTACATGAATAATAATAAGACGAATATGATTGTTATTTTTTTATTTTACTTTGGTTTTTCAGAAATATTTAAACGAAAAATTGTCATTATTATTATGAACTCAAAAAAAAAATACAGATAATTGTAATAATAAAAAGCCTTTTAAAATTAAACACGTTCGATGACTTATTGTTTTTTTAAATTTCCATTAATTTTCATTTCAATACGATGATTCAGTGAAATCCATAAAATTTATGATACAAATGAAAGACATTTTTATTTTTCTTATCCATTTGTCATGTTACGGCAATAAAATTTATTGAAAATTCGTGAAAATTTCTGAGTTAATTGTCAATGAGGCGTATTTCCATGATTTTTATGTGGTAAAATCGTTTATCACCCAATCATTTATGATTGAACCATACTGTTAACTGTTTTTTTTTTTGTTTTTGAAATAAAAATACAAACTATTAGATTGTTGATTGATTGAAATTTCAACCTCAAGATACAAAGAAATTACATCCGTGCCTATTTTGAAACATTTTCATCATAGGGCAATAAAACTGTCATCAAAATAATCAAATTTTTCTAAATAAAAGCTACCACAGCATTTAATTAATTTACCAATAACATTTCGATTACTCATAGAGAACTCTTGATGACTTGTGAACGTATTTATTGTTTTATCTTTTGGTATTTAGAAATATTTTATTTTATTTTATTTTATATGGTTAAAAAATACAAATAATATTAAAATAGTTATTATTGATATTGTTAAAATAAACAATTTCAAAGTCATTTTTAATTCATTTTTGATGTTAAACTGCTTGTTTTCGAAAAATTATTTGAAAAATGTGATTGTTTGCTTTGATTTCAATACATTTAAATGTAATAAGGATTAATTTTTTTTTAATAACACTAGTTTGAGCTAAGGACAATTAAATGTACTTAATTTTAATTAAAAAAAAGTTCATTTAGTTTCAAATGATTCAATGAATATACGAGCGATTTCGGAAAACTCAGCATTTTTGAAAATTCTGTAATTTTGCTTGATTTTTAAAAACTTCAATAGGGTGAAGTTTTAAAAACGACATGACGGAGTTTTCCAAAATGTTCATTCATTTTTTGAAAAATTTCAACTTTACAAAAATCAGTTTTGAGATTTGGCTCAGAAATTAGGCTACAGAGCCTTTAGAGCTTGAAAACGGTCAAAAACTTAATATTCCTTAAAAGCCTTTTTAACCACCTCAATAGGGCGGAGTTTTAAAAATCGTCATATCGGATTTTTCAAAATGGTGGATCTAAAAAAAAATAATTTGATTCAATGAAACGAGTCCCATAAAACTGCATTGATATTTTTCACGTACTGCAGACTTAAAATACTGAAATTCGCTGGTAAATTTCATTTCAATTTCATATTTCAAGGATCGAATAATCAACAATTCACAAAATTTGATCTTCATACCATTCATTACATTTAATTGAGTCACTTTATTCAAATATTTTATAATTAATCCATCATAATTGACTCATAACTGTGATCATTCCTGTTTTTATTTTATCTGAAATTTAAATTTGATTGATCTCTTCAAGGAAAATAAAATAGCCAATTAATCAAAAAATAACTGAATTTGTCAACATTTCACAAAATTAATACGAAACTTTTAACGATTAAAATAGAACTCAAAATAAATAAACAAAGGATTAACTTACCTTTGAGTAATGAAAAAAAAACTATTTCAAATTTGAATTCAACTACAATTTGCAATTAAATTGCCTTAAGCAAATGATCATTTCATAATAAGAGATTAAAATAAATTTTATTGACAGACCCTTGTTTGACAAGGTTACAATTGTGCATAATTGTGTGTTTTATGAGTAAATTATGTATTTAATGTCTTTTAATCTAATGATCATGTATTTTATTTCTTTTACAGTTCAATTTTGTTGGAAGAATTTTGGGACCACGAGGAATGACCGCAAAACAGTTAGAACAAGAAACAGGCTGTAAAATAATGGTGCGGGGTAAAGGTTCAATGAGGGATAAAAAGAAGGTAAGTTTATGAAATTTTTCTTGAATTAATTTTGAAACATTTGATACGAGTGTGAAATTTTGAAGCAATTAAAAGAAAGTACGGAGACTCCGATTGAGGGGCGGATGGGATTTCAAACGGCCATGGCATTCTGTATGATTTTCTTTAAAATTTACGCTTAATTCAACTTTTACAAGACGAACGACTGCAGCCTTTCTGGAATTTGCCCGTATGGTCAGTCCCCAACTGTCCCTGAAGCTCAAATTGCCCTACTCCCCTCGCTTAAAAAGTGAACCATCGCACAAAACATTAAAAAATTATTTTGAACCACCTTAGAAAGTTACAATAATAAAATGCTATTTCACCTACTATAATATCAAATTCCTAGACTAATAAATCTTTCACTCAAATGTAAATAAACCATCAAAATATACACACACCACTCTGTCTCACACACGGTTAAAGAAAATCTTCATCAAAAATATAAAATCAAGAAAAAAATTTAACATTTATACACACATGACTCATTTGTATACATCAGATTTTGATGAAAAACAATTTAAAGGCCGATTAAATTCGTTAATTCATTTAAAGATATAAAATTTTGAATTATATCAAAGAGTCATGGGAACATAATTTGATAACGGAATAAATTTTTACAATTTGCATGGCCTTAAATTTATTTTTTATTTTTTTTTAATCATCATGATTTTGTGTCATATGAATTTGTACTTGTTAACGTAAATATTGTACAAAAATAAATGTTTGTGTTTTCGGATCAGGATTAAGATGCAGGTATTCGTGTAAAATGACATGAAAAGTAAAAAAAAATTATAAATTCGTCTGTTGAATGAAATACGTGCGTGCATTTTAACTGTAAAAGCTCAAAAATTTCACATTTCATATGAAATTAGACACAAAAAATGATTGGTATTAAAATTTTTAGTTTCAAGACTGCATTTCCAACATTTAAATTGCATCTTAAATAGAATTTTAAAAATAAATGTATTACAATGTACCATTTTTTAAAGACTAATTAGTCTAACACCAATTTTGAGTGATTCTTACTTTGTCTGTCACCCAACGACTATTTATTTCATTTAAGATTTTAATCATAATGTTCAAGCAAATGTTCAATTAATATTTTTTTCAACGTTTTAACTGAAAATTGGCTCATAATAAATGAAATGGTAAAATATTTAGTTTAGTACTCAAAATAAAATTTATTTTTCATTAAATTATTACAATTAAAATTTAATTAAAAAATATTATTTTCATTTAAATACCTAGCGAGCAGCAAACTCTTGAATTTTTTATGTGGTTGTTCGATGATTTCTTCCTTCACCACATTGAGCGGCTTCCGTCCTGATTTCCTCGAGCTCTTCTTCTTCGGAACCTGATTCTCCTTATCTTGAGTTAAGCTCAAATTCTCACCCAACCAATTTCTCATGGTCCATGGTGTGATTCCAATTGTACTGATGAACATCGAGCGACAAACTGTGAAATTGAATGTCTGACCTGTGACATCTGTCCAATACAAATGATATTCATTGGAATGTTTCCTTGCATATTTCCCCGAGCGCTCATTATTGACAAGGGAACACACAACTGATGATGAAATAAATGCTCGCTTATTTTCGTATGATAATTGTGCGAAATTTGCATTGATTGTTGATCGAATTTCATCGGATATTTTTCGACAACTTGCATGTGTAAGACATTTTGTTGATGGATCTATGGGTTTTATGATGATGCCACGGCCTGTGCGCTTATTTGCACTGGTTTCTAACTCAATTCGCTTGAGTCGTAACTTGAATCAGAGCGACGACGTTTAAGGGATTTAATGCTAACACCACTGTCGTTAGTTCCCATTGATGTTGATAAGTAATCGGAAAATTCTTCGATTTCTTCCTTAATGAATGTTGTCATATTTGATTTTGGTTTATTTTTTTTTTTGTTCTTTGGACTAACTTCAGTGAAATTTGAAGTTTAAATGATGATTTGTGAGTTCTGTGTATAGAATTTATATGGAATGAAAGGACTTGTTATGAGTCAACGCCCGATTACCACTTTTTGGTATGAAATCACCTTTTTATTGTATGTGTGTGATAACTCTACAATGTACATACACACGTACGTCAACAATATACACGTAATTTGACAGTTTTTTTAAGCCTACTAAGGGAAATTTTGAAGAAATTACTAAAAAAATCATATTTTATTTCCCAATTTGAAGTAATGCTTAAAAAACTAAATTTCGGTACTTTTTATTTGGCCACTAGATAGTGCTACCTTTAATTGTTATATCCGATGTACAAAAACGCCATTTTTAATTCTACAATTTCACTTCATTTACTAGGTGAGCAGGTAAAAGTTTGACAATCCATGATAACTTACAAGATTTTTGACGATTCCGTATGTGTATCTATGCAAAATGAGCTGTCAAATTTCAATTTAAGTTTTTTGAATCTGACATCGTCGCAGATAAAAAAAAAATCAATGCATCTCAAATCCTGAATTTCAATACCTGAAGAAAAAAAATTCTTCCTTTTCATTTTCCTATCAAATATGCGCCACAAATACACTTGTTCAACTGTCAACAACACATAAACATGCATTTAGTTTCTGAAACGACAATAAATAACATCACATTATAGCATTGCAGTCATATTTTTTTTTATTTTAAACTCAACTCAAAAATACATTTTACGAAAATAATCATACTCAATTTTGACATTTGAATTTATTAAATAAGAATTTTCATTTGAACATCAACCATATGTCAAGAAATAAATTTCAAAAATTATATTATACTTATATTTAAACGCATTAAAATAGAATGAAAAAGCGAGTCACAGTGAAAGAGGTTAAAAATCGTATTTTATTCAACCCGGAGTACGATTTAACGTATTTTTATTCACTGTTATCTGTTAAGAAAATGAAAAAAAAACTTTTCGAAAAAAAATCATAAATATCTTGACAAAAATGAAAAAAAAAACAGTGTGAGACCATTAAGAATGTATTTTTTTTCATTAATAGGTGGAATGATGTCCAATGCATTTGATTGTGTTTTGTTTATTTTTTTGTGCTTGTCAGAGTAAAATATTAAGCGGTTATTAACATTAAAATGTTATTTTTTTCTATTTTTAATAATTTTCAATTTTTTTTCGTTTAATAGGAAGATGCAAATAGAGGAAAACCCAATTGGGAACACTTAGCAGATGACTTACATGTACTAATAACTGTAGAAGACACAGAAAACAGAGCTAAAGTTAAATTGCAACGTGCAGTTGAAGAAGTACAAAAATTATTAGTACCAGTAAGTTTTTTTTTTTTAATTTTCACTAAGGAATATCATTTTTATTGAAATTCTATTTAAATTGTAGCAAGCTGAAGGTGAAGATGAACTTAAAAAGAGACAATTAATGGAATTAGCAATTATCAATGGTACATACAGAGATTCAAGTACAAAGGCAGCTACAGCAGGTAAATTTTTTGATCTTTGTTTTGTGACAATCAAACTTTTTTTGTTTGCGTAAAAACGTAAGAGTGGTTCACCATGAATAATTATAGATTTAACGAATTTAGCTGAGGAGGAGTGGCGTCGTGCAGCACAAGCTGTGGCCGAAACACGATTATTGTCACCGGGTATGCAAGGATTAGCACAAGCACAACAACAACTCCGTTCCCAGGGAGCACAATTGGGAGCGCCATTAATTCTCTCACCTAGAATGTCAGTGCCAACTACAGCTGCCTCCCTATTATCGGGCTCAGCACCACCACAGATGGAACATACAGGACTCATTTATGCCCATCCCACATACACAGACTACACAAATTATGCAGCACTTGCGGCAGCTGGAAATCCATTGTTGACTGAATATGCAGATCATAGTGGTGGGTTATTTGCAAGATAATTTTTTTTTCTATTTCTTTATTTGAATTTTTTTAATTTTAACAATTTAACTCTTTCTCATAGTTTTTTTAATTATTAAATTTTAAGTATTTAGATGCCGTTACATTTTACTATTTCACAAGAGTATTCAAATTCTTTATCACTTAGTACACTGTAAGTTGAAAATGCTCCGCAGTACAATTCGATTTGGTCATCAGGCGTTGACGTTTGATGAATGTAATTTTTAACGCATTTCCTGTTAATTTCGATAAAAATTTTGAATATTATTGGCACTTTTTTTAGTCTATGCATATAAAACGAGGTGATTTGCGGTGCGTTTTCAACTTACAGTGTATTATTTCTTAATTGAAGAGAAAATCTATTAAATTTAAGCAGACTTGTCTAAAATTAAATTTTAAATTTTAGCGAAATCCTCGTTCAACGTCAGAGTTTTCAATAATACTTAAAAAATTAACAATTAGCATGATTCGCGTTACCTCAAATCAGCTCTAAAACAATTAATCGCCTCATTAACATTTTTTCACGGTTTACCAGAAAAATGAAAAAAATGAAGAAAGTGATCGTGGCCGATTTACACGAGCGCATTTCTATAGATAGAATTTGCTATTTTAGTAAAGTCGGCCATTATGAAATTTCACCATTTCGAAAAAATTCTGAAAATTTTGAAAATTCGGCCACCCGCGGTTTTTTAGCGATCCACGACTTTTTCATGAAATTTATATCTAAATTTCGGAGATTTCCACCGTTTTATAATTTTTGAAGATTTTCTGAAAAATTCCGAACACTGTGAGTTTTTTCCCGTTTTTAACACTGTCGACATGCGCAAATAATTTCGGTACAATGAAAATTTAGATATTGGTCGGAAAAATCGGAAATCCGAAAAATAGTCAGGAAATTCGTAAAATGGCCTAGTAAACGAAAAAAACTCTAGATAATCGAAAAATTCGGAAAAAAGTGGGAACGAGCCAATGACGGGCGGTAATTTTTTGCGTTTTTTCTGCAATTTATAAAAATTTTATAGTCTAAAGAAAATTTATAATTAAAATTGGAAACGGCCATTCGTCCACTGGCCGTGACCTACTTTGAGGTAGTGCCTGACAAATGTCTTAAATAAAATGTTAAAATTAATTGTTTCTGGTAAACCGTGCTCTGCTCCCCACAATAACTTTTTAATCCATATAATTATCAAAAACGTATCAAAACCAATATTATTTAGTTGCCAATGATTTTTTTTTTTTCATTATTATTATCATTATTTTTTTTTATCAGCATACTTTTTATATTAAATTTGCCGAGGATTCCGTTGTAATGATGTCACATGATCTGCAATGAAATTGAAATTAAACATTTACTATTATAATTATAATATTTATTAATTTTAACACACAAAAAAGTTACCTAATTGAAAAAATATTGGTTTTGGTAATTTTTAATAATAAATAAAATCATTATTTAATTTGAAATTTAATGAATTGTATTAAAAAAAAAAACAAAAACCATGAAAGTTAATATTAATATTAAATTTTAATAATTTCATTTTCCATTTTCAAATAAAAAAATTTAAATCTTCAATATATGTTTCAGTTGGCCGATATTTGCATGCTGGTTCCGTGTTTTAAATGCAAATTTCTTCCTTTTTACAATTAAATTTAATTTTTATTACAATTATCAACTATATGTTATATAAAATTATTATTATTATGCATATAGTTACACAGTTATTATGGCGAAACATACCTTTTTATCATTCTTATAAATAGTATTTTGTAAAATAAAATAAATTTTAGTGTAATGTTTAAATTTAGGATATTGCTTTTGAATGAAAAATTAGGAAAAAAAATAATACATGCATATATTTAATTTAAAAAAATATATTTTTATATAACATTTTAACATTTTTATCAAAAATTATAGGGAAAAAAGAAAGTTCTCTCTAACAATGGACTCACCTGTTACAATTTTCTATTTTCATTTAAAAAAATGTATATTTTCGAAAAACACACACACACACAAAAAAAATGTGTATTGTAATAATATCATTTTTTTTTTTTGTTCATTTTTCATTATAACAATAAAGATAAAAATAATAATAATGATTTAAAAAAAAATAATACATTTTAATGATGAAATAACAAGTCAAAAAACAAAAAAAAGATAAAAATAGTTTCAAAATCACCTTTAAATTGAAACAATTTTTGTTAAAATGTATCTTACATTAATAGGATGAAAGAAAATATTTTCTTTTGTTATTATTATTATTTATATTAAACATTGTATAGGCGCTCATCATATTCATTTAGCATTCATATAAACAATAAAAACGTCTATTTTCTTTTTTTTTCTTCATTGAGTTGAGTTAAGTTAATAACTTTTAAGAAAATTGACAATTTTTTTCTGTTCTATATATTTTTAGTGCATTTCGTAAAGAAAAATGCTTTAATAAAGACGGTTTGTCCGTCGTCGTTGAGATTGGGCTCCAGAGCCACAACAGCCTGAAAAACCGTTAAAAACGTTAAAAAATTTAAAAAAATAGATGATTTTTTTTGTTGGATGGAGAAGTTTTTTAAAATGAACTTTAACACATTAGTTTTGAGATGAGGCTCAGGGATTAGGCTCCAGAGCCTGAAAACGGCCAAAAACACAAATTGTCTGATTTTTTCAAAAAATTTCAGAAGAATGATTTAATAAATTTTCGAAATGGTGAAATTTTTAATTTTTTAAAAAAAATCTAAATTGTCAAAATTTTCAAAATAGCGAAAATTTTTTAAATAACAGACATTTTGAAAATTATGAAAATTACAAAAATTCCGCCATTTTGAAAATTTCAAATTTAAAGTTTATTAAAAATTTAGCAATTTAAAAAATTTTTTGAAAAATTTATTGCTGTAATGAAATTTTTTGAAAAATTCGACAATTTTGAAAAAAATTCATCCATTTTGAAATATTCTGCCATTTATAAAATTTAAAAAAATAAAAATAAAACTTTTTTTTTGAAAAGTTTCATATAGTAAATATTTTTTTTTTGTATTTATTATAAATAAAACTAATTATTTCAATGGAACGAGTCTTATCGAAATGCACTTTTCTAAATCGCCCAGTGGTTAGAATTTTCCATTTTTTAATAGTCTTTTAATGTTTTTTAATTGTTTTGCTTCAATTCATTTTTTTTTTGTAATATAATGTAATGTAACTTACTTTAAATTAATAATAATAAAAAAATAAACATTATTTTTGACGTGCATGCATGTTGTTTTTGAATGTTTAGCTTAATTTTTATTATTATTATTCATAACTTGTAAAAAATCGTTATAAATATTTTCTTATAACCACTCTGATGATGGACATTTTCTATTAAAGTTTTCGGGAAACGTTCATTTCATTGAAATTTTCTCTAATTTTTTTAAAATACTTTTTTAAATTAAATGTATGCATGTGTCATTTAAATCATTTTTCGTAGGTTGTGTAAGATTCTTAAGTGTATTGTTTAGGTTTAAATTTAAAAAAAAAATGTGTATGATAGATTTTTTATGGTGAAAAACGTCATATTACATTAGGTCTACCCTATAGATGAAAATTTTCTCCGATCGGTCTGGCGATAAGCACATAGCTTATTCATGCCAAAACCTGAAAAAAAGTCTTCTACACTAATAATATGTTTAGTGGATTTTGATGGTGCGAAGTCGATCATAAGGTTATCATATGCTTTAACATATATATTAACATATATATTAATGTATACATAAACTAAAAGTTATAAATTATACAAAAAACATTTAAAATAATATATTTTTATGCATTTATAATCAAAATAATATCTTTTTGAACTTGTTTAAATTATGTTTTCATTTAATGTTCAACTTTTTACACATGTATAACATAACATTATATGTGTAAAATAGCCAAAAACTCGCATTTTATTATAAAAGCTCAATCTTTTATTTATGCGACGCATTTTTATAAAAATATTTGTTTAAAAAAAAATTTTTTTCTCTCTCTCTCTCACAATTTCTTACTTACTCTCTCTCTCTCTCTCTCTTACAACCTTTTATATCTAAATGCATCATCAAAATATTTTAAGTTTGATAAAATAAATCTTTTATCTCTCTCTCTTTCTCTGTTTCTCTCTCTCACTGACTGACTCTCTCTCTCTCTCTTTCATAATCTCTTATATCAAAATATTTGACGTTTAAAAGAAAATAATTTTTTATCTCTCTCTCAAAATTTTTTATATCTAAATGCGAAGCTGCGAAGCAGCGAAGCATTTACATGAAAATTTATTGAAGTTTGATAAATGAATTATTTCTCTCTCTCACTTTTTTTTATATCTAAATGCGGAGCTGCGAAGCAGCGAAGCATTTATATCAAAATGTTTTGAAGTTTGATAAAATGAATTTTTTCTCTCTCTCATAATTTTTTATATCTATCAAATTTATTTGATGTTTGATAAAATGAATTCTTTATCTCTCTCTCTCTCTCTGATGTCTTTTATCAAATGAATATTTTATCTCTCGCTCTTTCAAATTCCTCTTCCGCTTCTCTGAGTTTAAATGTCTAAATGCAGAGCAACTTAGCAGCGTTTAATATCAAAATATTTTAAGTTTGTTGAAGTGATGTTTAAAATATACGAAGTTTAAATAAAAACTTTATAAACTTCCTGTAATCGTGAAATTGAAAGAAATAAAAGAAGCAGTGAGAAGAATTCAAATTCAGAATTTTATCAAACTTCAAATAATTTTGATAATTTAGATATAAAAAACAAGCGAGAGAGAGAAAAAATTCATTTTATCAAACTTCAAAAAATTTTGATATAAAAAATTGTGAGAGAGAGGTAAAAAATTATTTTTTTTTAAACGTCAAATATTTTGATATAAGAGATTATGAAAGAGAGAGAGAGAGAGTCAGTTAGTGAGAGAGAGAAACAGAGAGAGAGAGAGAGATAAAAGATTTATTTTATCAAACTTAAAATATTTTGATGATGCATTTAGATATAAAAGGTTGTAAGAGAGAGAGAGAGAGAGAGTAAGTAAGAAATTGTGAGAGAGAGAGAGAAAAAATTTTTTTTTTAAACAAATATTTTTATAAAAATGCGTCGCATAAATAAAAGATTGAGCTTTTATAATAAAATGCGAGTTTCTGGCTATTTTACACATATAATGTTATGTTATACATGTGTAAAAAGTTGAACATTAAATGAAAACATAATTTAAACAAGTTCAAAAAGATATTATTTTGATTATAAATGCATAAGAATATATTATTTTAAATGTTTTTTTTATAATTTATAACTTTTAGTTTATGTATACATTAATATATATGTTAATATATATGTTAAAGCATATGATAACCTTATGATCGACTTCGCACCATCAAAATCCACTAAACATATTATTAGTGTAGAAGACTTTTTTTCAGGTTTTGGCATGAATAAGCTATGTGCTTATCGCCAGACCGATCGGAGAAAATTTTCATCTATAGGGTAGACCTAATTACATCAAAAGTTATTAAAATTATGCAGAAATATTTTTAATGTAAATATAATTAAATGATAATAAATAAAATAGTGTACACATTTTACAATTAAATTATAGATCATTTCGTGTATTGTATACACAATATTTAATATAAAATAAAAATTTAAATAAATACCAGTAACTTTTATTAAGTGCCATTTTTATGCTTTTTATTACATTAAAATTTAAATATACATTATTTTGTTTTATTTTAAAACTTAAACATGAATTAAAAAAAAAACAGAGGCCTTTATCATTTATTGTAATTTTTTAAATGAAAACATAAAATTTTCAGCCATATTGAAAAAAATTCAGGAAATTGAAATTTAAAGCCACCTTAAATAAATAGTTTTTTTTTTATAAATATATTTATTAAATTATTTGACATAAGGTGCTTTAATATTAATCATATTTTTATTTACAAACAAAAAAAATCAACATTAAATGTGTACTTCTTTAATACTATTTGAGCATCCGTCCAAATCAAATTTTATTTTGCCTCTAGTCAATTTAAACAAAAAATTATTGTTTTTATTTTTTATTATTATTAAATTTAAATTAAAACAAGTTATCATCATTATTATAATTTTTATGATTATTATTATTTTTCAATATACATACAATTAAAAAATATATATATATATAATTTAATGTACATTTTTCACCATATAAAGATATAATTGAGTATTTCTAGTAAAAATTATTTAATTTATGTATTATTAGGTATTTGATTTTATTTTATTATTATAATAATTAAATTTTTTATATTCGTTTATTATTATTATTATTATTATTTTATTTATTCTCTTTTATTTACATTTACATATAAATTCAACAACCTTCCCAGGTTTAAAACCAAAAGGATAGGTTGTGTTAAATTAAAATTTCATTTTTCCGTTGTCACATCTCACCAAGAAACTTGCGAACAATTGTTGTTGTTGATAAAAGCACTGCCTTCTGAATTTGTATTATTATTCCTTGATTTAAGCCCAGATCTTTGATGGCTACTTTCAAATTTTTTGGAACAATTCCGGTGGCTGACATGACTATTGGGATTGTTTTAACATCAGTGACATGCCACTGTTCTTTTATTATTTGTGACAGTTCGCGATATTTTTGAATTTTATTTTCAAATGATGATTGGATGTTATTCGGTAAGACAATCGTAAAATCAACAAACAAAACTTTTTTTTCTTTCTTGAATAAAATTGTGATATCTGGTCTATCATGTTGCACGGTTCTATCTGTTAAAATGCCACGATCCCAATACATTTTAATATTATCATTTTCGATCACATTATTCGGTTGATATTGGTAGTAAGGGTCTTGATTTTGTAACAATTTATATTTGTGTGCCAATGCTAGGTGTATTATTTTTCCGACATTATCGTGACGTTCTTTATAAGCTGTTGGTGCCAAAACATTACATCCTGCAATAACATGTTGTATTGATTCATGTCCTTGTCCACACATTCTACAACGGTCATCTTGTACTGTGGGATCTTTGATAACGTATTTCAAATAATTTTTAGTTGCGATAACCTGATCTTGGATAGCAATTACAAATCCTTCTGTTTCTGGGAAGAGATACCCAATTGTAAGCCACTTGAGTGACCATTCCACGTCAACGTATCTATCACTTATTTCTGCTGGATAACGACCATGCATAGCTTTTAATTTCCATGTGTTCAATTTTTCTTCTAATGTTGGACTGTTAAGATTTAATTCTGCTATATCAAGATTCAGAGGTGTCAGGTTTTCATCGGCAGCAATAATAATTTTGTGGATTGGCGATGAATTCATCTTGTCATAAAAATATTTACGCATACTATTGATAATACGAGTTCGTAAATTAGAGATGTTACATATGCCTCTTCCTCCAAGATGTCTAGGAGTATCAATTCTTTCAATAGCGGCCTTAGGATGATGGCATCTGGCCCTAGTCATTAGTACACGTATAACTCTTTGGAGGTCTTCGATGTCAGTATTACTCCATTTTATAATACCCAAACTATATGTGATAATTGGTATTGCGTATGTATTAATTGCTTTTGTTGTATTTTTGGCATTAAGAGATATTTTCAATATCAGTCTTACTCTATTAACAAATTCTTCTTTGAGTGCTTTTTTAGTAGCTGTGTGATCAATCGTTGTGTTTTGTGTGTATCCAAGGTATTTGTAAAATTCATCAGGTTCAATGGATGTAATTAACTCACTAGATGTTGTTTGATAAGAATCTTGCTGAGTGAGCTTTCCTTTATTTATTGCTTGAATTTTACATTTGTCAATACCAAATTCCATATTAATATCATTGGAAAATTCTTCCGTGACAGAAATTAATTTTTCAATTCCATTACTTGATTCGGCATACAATTTAAAATCATCCATGTATGCAAGATGTGAAATGCGGAATTTCTGTGTTGTTCCTTTCTTTACTAAAAACCCTTTATCTTCATCATTCAAGAGGACGGACAATGGGTTTAAAGCTAGACAAAACCAATATGGACTCAGTGTGTCACCTTGAAATATACCTCTTTTTATCATAATTTTGTCACTTGTTAACGATTCAGCTCCAGATGTTACAATAAATTTTGTGCACCATTTTTTTGTCAACATTTCAAGAAACCGTACAATTTGATCATTTATTTTGTAAATCTTCAGAATACGAACAAGCCATTGATGAGGGACCATATCATATGCTTTTTTATAATCAATGAAACACGTGTGAAGGTTACGTTTCTTCTTTGTAGCTTGACCCATAATGACACTATCAATCACCAGCTGCTCTTTGCATCCAAGAGAGCCTTTACGACACCCTTTCTGCTCTTCTGCAATAACATTAAATTTATCACAGTGTTGTTCAATCATATTTTGTATACAACTGGTCATGATTTTGTAAAAAGCATTCAAGCATGTAATTGGACGATATTTAGCGGGATTGGTGGAATTTGCTTCTTTTGGTTTCATGTATGTTATACCTTCACATAAATAATCAGGAATGAATTGAGCACCAGAAATGAAGTCATTTATTGTGTTACACATGATGTTGTGGAGTGAACTAAATTTTTTATACCAAAAATTATGAATACCATCAATTCCTGGGCATTTCCAATTGTGTAACTTTTTCATGACTTTATGAATAACATCCATTTCAATTCTGTGGTTTACCATTTCATTAATATTTTGTGCTGTTTCCTCAATTCTATTTAACCATGATGCATTTGTGTTCATGCTCGTTTCCGTTGACCAAATATTTTTCCAATAATCTTGCATTTGTTGTTTGTCAGGTAAAGCTGTTGAAATTTCCTGCGTTTCTTCTCTTGTGATATTCCTATAAAAAATTTTTTGATTAATTTTAAAATTACGATTATCTACCTTTCTTGCGTGGCTTTTCTTGTATCTTTTAATTCTTTGTGAATATACGGAGAGTTGTTGTTTCAAAGTGTCCATAACATCATCCAATTCGGTATTTGGTGGATCATGTCGTGTATGACGTGGATGTTTCTTGATGATTTTGGAGACTTTGTTTTTCATTCTTTTGCTTTTATTTCCGTTCTTGAATGCTGTGATGACACCAATATCTTTTCGTAAATTTTCAATTTTTTCTTCTAGGCGTTTCATCCACGCTGGTTTCTTTTTTTGATAAGTGCGTGGCGTTTCGTTTTCAGCATTAATTTTTCCTCCGTTTAATTCAATCACTGTGTAAGCCATGCAATAAATGACATCATTGAGTTGTTGATAGTTATTTAATTCATCAGGGCAAAAATTTAAAACATGTTGATTGGCTACTTTGACTATTCTATTCAATTGCTTGCTGTTGTATTGTTTTGGTAACTTTGGTCTTGTGGTTGGATCTGAACCCTCATAGGCAATCATAAGCTCTTCAAACCTTTGTTTAATTTTAGTTACCATTTCTTCGTTTTCTTGTGTGTTGGGTTCAATTTCTGTGTTTTCACCAATTTCAACTGCTTCTAATACTTCAATTTGTTCGGTAGCTGGAGTGACGTCATCAACATATGCTGCACGAGTTTCATCTTCAATTTCTTTTATTCTTTCTAATGATACTAATTTCGTTCTATAAATTGCGGCACGTCGATCGGCGAGATTTTGTTCAGTGAGATGTGATAATTCAGGATAAAAGACAACAAAGTTTCTGCGTAATTCTTGCCGATAATTTATTTTATCTTCAGGACGGCGGGTGGCGCGAATATATTCGCGTACCACACATTCATTCATTTCAGTGGTCCATTTAATTCTCCGCCTTGGCAATCCTGCTGAGGTGGTCTCAAGTGATTGGGAAACACTTTCAGTAGGTGAGACTTGTTGATGTTGTTGGTCTCTTGTTGTACTTTGTCGAGATGTAGATGGCTGCGGGTCATTTATCACTTCTGATCCAGTACCCAAATCAGAAGCGCGGGAGTTATTTGGCTGTCCCGACGCTCGGTTAGTCTGTCCGGTTTTTCTTCTTTTATTTACTTCCATTTTTAATTTAAATCGGCATTTTTTTTTGACTTCCTGCCATAGTCAAAGAAAAAACAGCCGCTCCTAACATGGAGAACAGACGCTGCTCCATAGCCGCCCACTCTGGGAAACAGACATTATGGAGATTTATGGAAATTATTGGCCGCTCCTCTGGAGTACAGACGCCAATAATAGCTTGCATAGGGAGGGTGCGCTAGGCCCTTACATCATATGATGCTGCTGCCCGTTTATTATTATTATCATTATTTTTATTAAATACATAATAATTTTTATTACGTGCATACATTGAAATATGAAAAAAAAATAAATAAGAGAAAATGATAATAATTAAATGAGGATTATTTGTTAATTATGAATTGTTAAACTAAAATTAATGAGTCAGTTTTTTCGACTAGTGTTCATATTGTGTAATTAATTATTATTGTTATATTATATTCTAGTCATTTTCATTTATTTTAAATTCATATATAATTTTTTTTACAAAAAGAGTCACATGTATGACCCGTAATATTTATTTATTTTCCATCGTTTTCAGATTACCACCAAAATTTAGCATGTTTAATTTGCGGTAACTCGAACTGTCTATAAAATAATGCACAATGAGATTAATTTTTTATTTAATAATTGCATGGAAAAAAATATTAAATTTAAATTATACCTGGATCTTTGTTGTATTTTATTTAAAATTTATTTATAGTTAATATTTTTCTGGGAAAATTAATTTGCCTGGCAATATAAATTAAGCGAGTATCATCTCATATTGGATGGGAGGTGGTTGAAATATCATCAGGATAATCATATGTAATGTTTTTTTAAAATATATTTGTTCTGTCAGAGTCTTAAGTTCGTTCGTTTGTCAATTGCAACAACTCTTCATGTTAAAATTCGTTTATTTTCTTAAATAACATACACAAATCTTAAAAAACTCACAACATTTCGAATACAATGCAATTGATGATGAATTTTAAATAGAAGGTTAGTTTTTTTTGTTTTATCTTTTATTTTATTTTTTTTATTACATTTTTTTAAATTTTTGCTCTCTTATTCACTTTATACAATTTATTTGAGGTTTATTTATATTTAAATATTATTTCAACGTTATTTTGTATCAATTTGTTACCATTCCTTAATTTAATGTATTGTATTGTGTGTACTGTTATATTTCAAAGACATTTAGGCATTTGTTCTCGGGAAAATTAAGAATAGGCATGGATTAAGATCATCGAAAAATTGGAGGACTTTTCGTGTTCCAAACCGTTACAAGCAAGTTTCATAGAATAGATTTTTAAATTGACGTTTATTTTCTATAGAAACGCATACGGAAACCTCATAAATTTCAAATGTAAAAAGAAATTCTAAGCTATGGACTTGCCCCTCACTTATATGGCTACTTTTATGGCCCTTTGAAAGTAATAATCAAAGAGTGCTATATGGCATGAAAAAAAACGACAATTTAAGATCACATGGTCCCCAGGATCACGATTTTCTACGCATCATAGTAAAGACACCTAACCATATGATGGTGTATGTCTTGGATAAGACGGTTCGACAAGAAATTTGTACTAAATAGAATTATGGTTCATGTAGGTGATTATTATAGGGTACTGTACCGTGCATTGATTAGCGTGTTCGACCAGTAACTTTTGAGCCGATTTTCTCCTAGATGTTCTGAATATTTTTTTTTCAAATGTTCAACATAAATTATTAGACATGTTTAAGTGATGTCGGACCAGAAAAGAAGTCGAAAGAGAAAAGTGTTCACTTTCACGAGAATTTTTCAAACCCTAGAAGAAAGCTTTGCTCTAAACTTAATATTTCTAGGAAAGACGTTTAATGAGTTAAGGTTGGCGGTTCGAATCCCACTCTGGCCATGAAACCTTACAATCCCAAATATACTTTTTTCCGGCTACTCAATTTGAGATATGACAGTATTAAAGCTAAGGCTCTCTGTTGATGATAACGGGTATGCACAATGAGTCCGACTTTTAGCCTGAGTGCAACCTTAATAGCCACCTTATAAATCTGAACTGCAACGAATCTGAATTCAGATAATCAAAAGAAAATTGCTCATTTTTAAACATTACACGCAATACGACATTAAAACCATCATCATTACTTATCCACTTTTTGTTCATTGAATATCATCCTCCTTTAGTTTGACGGGTCTTTTAAATTTACATTTAAATCTTCACACAAATGTTACCAATTCTTTGCGAATTTTACCAGACCAGTGTATTATTTTGTCATATACCAGTGAAAACTAGTCGAAGTTGTAATTAAAATTCCTTCCAAATGCTCTCTCATGATTTTTTTTTCTATATTTTTTAATATTAGCTTACCCTGTCGGAAGTAAACTCCGGAATTTCAGGAGTTAACTCCTAATTTTCAGGAGCTTACTTCCGACAGGGTACATAAGTCGATTTATTCTCATATACAAAAAAAAGAAAATGCTCTCAATTTTACAATCAAAGCATATTGAAATTATGCACCTGCGAGTATATAAATTGCCTTTTGCTTTTATATATAAATGTAATATTATAATATAAAACTTAGATATTAATTTAATTATAAGTCAAATATGTTTATCATTTAAATACATTATTATCATTATTATTAGTTAAAAAACATTCGAATTATACATAATTTTGTTTTTTTTTATATTTAAATTTATATAAATAAAATACATTATATAAATATATTTTTAAATTAAGATGAGTGTATAAAAAAACCCAATTTAAATATAAAGAAATAAAGTTATTTAGAAAATTCTTAAATGAAAATTTTAAATACCTTCATCAAAAATATTACATACTCAGACGCTTGATGATTAAATTCATATAGAACAACAAATAAATATATTAAACTTAAAACAATTTTTATATACCTTAAATTTAAATGTAAATGAATAGGAAATAAAATTTTACCAGTATCAAGAATAAATAAACATTTATATATATAAAAAAAAAAAATTACTTGTGTAATTGAATTTAATTCAATTTTTAAATAAATAAAATAAATGAAAAATAAATTTTATGAAAATTTAAATAAAAAAAATTAGTGTGTTATCATTTTTTTTCTTCAAATTAAATTTTCTAATATTCTTTTAAATAATAAATTTAATAATATTAAAATTAAACATTAACACACTTTAACTAAATAATCTAAAATTTTATCTGTGACATAACAATGTAAAAAAGTATTCTAATATTAATGATAATTAACATGAATTAAAAAGAAAAAAAAATAACTTACACTTTGATAATATGATAATAATTATAATCATCAAGCTAAACTAACCGTGTCTTGTTTTCTCACAAACACTAAACGCTTCATCTTATCTTATATTAATCTTACATAACATAATTAAACATTCACCGTGACGATTCAAGATAAAATTAATAATAATAATGCACGTCATTTATAACAAAAATAATACAAATTGCATTTCTCTCTCTCTCTTTTCTTTTAGTTAAAATTTAATTAATTAATTTTTATTATAATGAAGACTTGAAAATAAAATTCTATCAATATGAAATTTAATCAGTATTAATTTTGTTAATAATCAATTAATAAATTATAATCGATATATTTTTTTTACAATTATAACTGTCATTAACTTTCATAATAAATTTAAAAAAAAATAATAAAAATTTCACAATTTTTGGATAAATCATCGTTTTTATTTAAAGTGACTCATTAAATTTTTAAATTAATAATATTAAATTTTGTTATACTTCTCTTATAAATGGCAAAAATATATTAATTTTATGTATGTTTGAATTAATTTTTACATTGAGTCATTTACTTATTTTTTTGTTTATTATCTTTGTCAAACATGATCTTAAAATAAATTAAAAGTTATAAATAATTAAATTAATATACATTCCATAGTACTATTGTGAATTAGTCAAACTGTTTTCCATTGTGAATGGGTCATAAGCATTTTTAAATTCACATTAACCCTCTGTTTCAACACAATTTTTTTTTTTAAAATAATGAAGATTTTTCTTACACGTGACTTATTGATGGTGGAAAACACTAGTAAAATAATGAAATTAATAATACATAGAAATATTTATTTATTAATTTTTTAATTTTTAAGTATTAAAAGCAAAAGGATAATAACAAATTTTTCACACTCTTTCTTCATTTTATGTGTGTGTGTCCAGTCCATGGTTCTTTGGTCCTCTTTTGATGTTCTCTAATCGTTTTTGTCCTCTGCTGGTTCTTGTTTTTGTGTCACAATCAAATCAATATGCATTATAATAATTTATTTACCTTTTTTAATTAGATAGAATAGAATATAAATCAAATATTAATAATAAAATTAATTAACTCATAACTAAACTAAAGATATACAGAAAAAAAAATACTGAGGCAAATGCTAATCTATTTGTTTTTTTTATGACTGTTATAATTAAAATTATAATAAACAAAAATTCTAACAAAAATTCCTTTTAAAAAATTTATTTAATTATTTTCCATGAAATTTTTGGAATACATTACTTTTCAAAAAAAATCCGTTAATTTTTTGACATTAATATTTGGGAATTATTTTCAAAAAATTGAAATCTACAATTTTAATTTTTTTTTTCATTTAAGATATAGAAACTTTACTTTTTGGTTCAAATAGGTTGAATTGAAACATTAGCATAGTTCAATCGCCATAAAACGTCATTCAGACCATCCGCCATTTTTGGCTTTAATCACAGAAATTGGTTACCTCCCTGGTCATGGCCTAACCTGGTTCAAAAATATTTTTTTTACTTAAGTAAGATAAGTAAGTAAGCACAAATAGCATTCAGGTCGAGTCAGTTTTTGAGAAAAACGCTAATGGAGTTTGAAAAATTGCATAACTTCGGGGGCGAATGTTTTTTTTAGATAGTTCTCAAACAAAACCGTAAAAAACTTAAATATGCATCTCATTTAAATGAAACTTGTTATTTTAATTTCTTTTAACCCATTAACCGCCGCTGATCAATTTTTCGACCAGTAACTTTAGAGTCGATTTTCTCCCAGAAGTTCTGGATATATTTTTTTTTCAAAATTTCAATATAAATATTTAGATATATTTAAAAGATGTCGAGCCAGTTTGACTATTTCAATTACTATAAGAAAATTATTAGCAGAAATAAAACGTCATGCAATTTTTTCCTCTTCGTACAAGAATTCTGTACGTATTTCTGTGATATTATACGACACTTTTAACCGGCTTTCTCTTAAACTTTTTAGTCGTTTAGACGTTTGCGAAAATAGCTCAGCGCCATCTTTGAAGTTAGTTTCAATCTAATTTTTTTCTGAAAAGTGTATTTTTGTCAACTTCAAATCTCAATTAAATCAAAAATATCGTCAAATTTTCAATTAAAAATCTCGAAAAATAATCTTAATATTAATGTCAAAAAAAATTCCTAAATCAAAATAACATTTTTAATATTAATTAGTTAAATGGTGTTTTTGGGTATATAATTTTTATCTTAAAACAATAAATATATAATCAATTTAATAACAATTAATATTGCACAAAAATAATAAAAAAAAACAACTTTTTACATGTTTACTTTTTGTCTTGAATTTTCATAAAAGACAACATCTAATTGAAGGGTTAATAAACAAAATTAATATCGCGCGCGTAAAATGAATCTACCAAGGACCACAAATGAAATTCTACTTAAAATAATAAAAAAAATAACTTTATCATTATTAAAATTAAAATAAATAATAATAGTATGCAAAAATAATCACTCAAAATAAGCACATTCTATATAAATTTAATACAATTAAATGATAAATGTCAATAACAAAAAATTAGTTACAGAAAAAAAATTCCAGCTTTTGCCTTAAAATCATACAAAATTTCTTTAATTTACTTATGAGCATTAATTTTAATATTAATACACTAGAAAATATTTGTGTATATCAATATATTTTATAATTATATTTCTTTTATTGTTAAATTTATTGATATTATGATGAAATATTAGTATGATATTATAAAATATATTAATGTATACATTTATATAAAAAAAATATTCTATCACCTTTAGAAATGTAATAATAAATTCAATTTAAATAAAAAAAGTACCTTAATAATAATATTTCACCTTTTTTATTTATTTTTTTATAAATGTACCAAAAAAGTAATACAAAAATTTATTAACTGAATGTTTTTTTTCTAATCTTTTACAGCACTAACATTCGTATCTATGCTCTTAAAAACAATTCAATCAGACAAAAAATCGTAAAAATAAACATTATTTACTACTATAACTTAAATAACTACTACTACTATAAAACTAAATATAAATATTGCTAACAACACGACGTGGTGCCATGGTAGACAATTTCGTACAACTTCACGTAAATTCATAAAATAGTGAAAAAAATACGTAAAAACAAAATAATAATTATTCTCGTACTACTTAAATACTAATCAAATGTGTATCTGAAAAGAAAATTATAAAAATATTAATAAAACATTTAATGGAATGCAACACACAAAAAATGAAAACTGTAAGTTAAATTTCACCAATGAGAAGAAGAAGAAAACACTCAACAGGACAAAATTTAAACTGGATCCACCTGATAACAACAACATTTATATATTAACTGCAATATAAATAATAATAATTATAATTATTTGTATATAAAATTTAAAATATAATAAAATAATGTTAAAAAAAAGAAAAATACATAATTAAAATAATGATCATTATTACAGAAAATTTAAAACAAGGCATAAATAACTTATTCAATTTTTATTTTAAATTAATATAATATTTAATTGTATTAAAACTTTAAACTTAAAAAAAATCAAATTATTTAGAACAAAAAAAAAATAATAGAAAAAAAATAACCAATTTCAATTATAAATCAACCATAACTTATGTAAAATAACATGAAAAATCATTAAATTAAAAAAAAAAAAAACACAATTAAAATTAAATTTAATAATATTAATATTAAATGGTAAGTATAATTTAATTAATATTATTAATTCATAACATTATATTAAAAAAAAAATATTACATTAAAATTTATATAAATATAAAACATTAAACGATTTGCCTTCAAACTGAATTTAATAATATAAAAGTTAATTTAAATGTGCCTTATTTAATTAGTTAAATTAAAAATAAATTAAACAGAGATAATGTTATTAAATAAAATTAAAACAATGATAAAAATAATTAAAATATACAAAAATTTATATTAAAATTGAAATATGTTTGCAATACAAGATTAATGTACTCGAACTTATATTTGTAGAATCTCTATTCAAGTAAAAAAAAAATAATTATAATAAAATATAAAATTTATGATTAAAAATTATTATCTTAAATTAAATAGAGAAGGACAAGCTTTTCAAAATTTGAAAAAATTCGTATAAAATTCTAAAAATCATATCATCTAAAAATAATGAAAAATTGAAAATTACACATTTTGCTATAACTTTGCCAAATACACTACCAATATATTTGGTAATTCAATTTTTTTTGACATCGTAGCATGCCCTGGAGGAAGTAAACCTCTGAATTTCAGGAAACAGAAACAGATTCATAAAATTTATAGCGTTGAAATTAATTCTTTGACGTTCATGATGAAACCGCTCCAAATTTTCAAATTTGCTCAAATTATGAGGAATATCAGCCATTTTGACTATAAATGGGAAATTTGTAGAAATTTTATTTAAAAAACTTACCGTTGAGACACCGTGATAGAATTCTCGTGTGATAAACTGAAGGGCTTTAAGTTAATTTTTTCATCAATATATTATTTTTTAATAACTCAAAATTTTCAAAAAAAAAAAGTGAAAAAATTAAAAAACTTAAAATATTCAAAAAATTATACGGAAATCTAAAATAAAATAAATAAAAAAAATATAAAGTTTCAAATAAGTTAAAAAACCTAAAAAAAGTGAAAATCTCAAAAATTTCAAAGAAGATGCTACTTTCAAAATTTACAAAAAAATTCGAAAAATTAAATTAATTAATTAATTTTGATAATATAGAAATCAAGACACTCGGTCAACCGGAAACGAAAAAAATCCAAGTACTTGTGTTAGACTTTTTTGATGGTGTTTTTTGAAAAACTTGAAAACCGTAAAAAGTAATTAAAAATTTTAAAAAATTTATGATTTGTTTTGTTGCATGGAAAAGTTTATTAAAATGACCTTTAGCTCATTAGCTCTGAGATCGGCCTCAGGGATTAGGCTCAGGAATTAGGCTCCCAAGCCTTAGAAAGGATCAAAAGCCCAAAATTTCAGATTTTTTCAAATATCAAAAAAATCAGCTCTTTTAGAAATTTTAAGCGTTTTCTAAATTTTTTTTTAAGTTTTTTGACCTTTTTAAAAAAATTTGAATGTTTCAACTTTTAAAAAAATTTTGAGTTTTCAGAAGTTTTATTTCAAATTCTATCTAATAAAAATCTTCTTAAACTCCTACTGAATTCAGGAGTTTACTTCCGACAGGGTGATGTGATTTTTGAAATTCATAAAATTATTAGAAAAATTTTGTCCCTCTCTAATATAAAATGAAATTATAATGTTATAAATGTATTTTCTATATATCTTGATTGAAATTAATTTTTTAAATTAAATATATACTTAATAATTTTACTTTAATAATCATTATAAAGCATTTTTGGTAGCTATGATTTGATTAAATAAAAAAAAATAATTATTCAGAATCTCTTAAATGAAAATTCAAGATATTGTTCACTTAACATATTAATGTACTTATCTGTGTTCTTATAATCAGTATAAACAATTAAAAATAATTAAAAATCAATTAAAAAAAAAATCTTAGTTTTTCGCACAAAAATATTAAGAAATGTTTTATTTTTATTCGAGTTCAATTTCAATCATTATCATTTAAAATATTAATAAGAATAAGAAATTTTATTAAAATAAATTTAGTTTAAAAAAAAATTATAATATAATATAAAATGATGCAATACTCTGTATATTATTATGATTGTAATATACACAAATTTATCGAATATAAACATTGAAGAAAATTAAGAATTATAATTTTTTTTTTTTTTGATTAAAATTTTCAAAATTTTGTTGAAATTATGATTAAATTTTCGTGTTTCTAGTTTATAAATTTGAAAAAAAAAATACAAAATTATTTTCGTGTAGTTTTATCATGAATAAATTTACATTTAAAGTGCCTTTAAAATTTTAATAATCATTTTTTTTCAATTCTCACCAAATGTGTCTTTTTTTATTTTATTTTAAATTTAAAAGTGCAATCAATACAAATTATAATGAAAAAGTTATTTTAAAATAAAATGCAATATTATAATTTTCTGTTCTATGAAATTTTTATTATTCATATTTTATAGCAAATTCAATACAGATTTTATATAAAAAAAAATGATTTGAAACTTAAAAGTTTATAAAGTACAAATGTTATCTTACATTTTTTATTATGATAAAATTTTTAACTTAATAATTTTTTTTTTTGTTTTTTTTTTATTGATTTAACATTACACTAAAAACTATAACGAAAGTAAAACAAAATTAAACATATTTCAATAAAAAAATACTACAGAAAGCAATATTAAATATAAATAAATAAGAAATTAATAACAATAATAAAAATAAAGAAAAAAAATATGATTTTTAATATAAAAAAAATTAAATGATAAATAAATTTTAATTTATACTTTTGATTTAATTGAAACAGAATTTATAAAAACATATTTTAATTATAGAAACTTTTTATTAATAATCTTAATTTTTATTATTATTAATATAATAATTTTAAATTTTAATTATGTATTAAGATTTTCAATATTTTTTTTGTGTAATGTGTTTTTTTTTCCTTCTAATCTTTTTTGATGAAGCAATAAATTGATTTTAAATAAAAAATAAATGTAATGTTTTACTTTGGTTCTTAATTTTTATGAACATTCAGTGTTTCAAGGGCTTTGTTTATATATATATATTTTTTTTTGTTTTAAGGTAAGATTATTAATTGTCATTTTTTTCAATTTCTTAAAATCTAACATTTAAAATGCGATTTGCAAAATAAAAAAAAATTAATTTAAAGTAGGAAACCTTTGGCAATGATTATTCACCTCCGATGAGAGCACACAAAATTTTCTTGTAGTCACCTGATGTGTCATTCTAGAAAATAAAGAAGAAAATTGATATAAATTTTTAATTTTTATTG
Organism: Culicoides sonorensis; assembly: GCA_900002565.1. Lineage (NCBI taxonomy): Eukaryota > Metazoa > Arthropoda > Insecta > Diptera > Ceratopogonidae > Culicoides > Culicoides sonorensis. The sequence goes on along the minus strand of LN483523.1, from coordinate 49,674 downwards.
AACTTCAGTTCAATTTTTACCTTGACGGAGCTCAGGAGAGTTTTCTTATACAATTTTTCATATTCACGTTTAATATTGCCCAAGTCAAATTCACATCGACTGACCAGAACTCGTATCAAACATTTGTCATGAGTTCCATTACCGCCCATGGATTTGAATAAGCGTCTTGCAAAATAAGTTGGAGGACTTCGAGCAACTTCAACTAAAAAAAAAGTAAAATATTTCAAATTTTGTGACTCAAATTCAAATTTTATTAACTTACCAATTGTATTAAGAGCTTTCTTCAAATACCAACTCATTTCACGATCCAAAGCTTTTTCAATTGAGTTTCCTGAGATTTTTTGATACTCTTCAAACACTACTCGGAGGTGTTCAAAGCTTGATTGTGCAAAGAGTTTTGTGAAAACTTTTTCATCGGTGCCCAGTCGGTTTTCTCCCGCTTCATAAAGAAGGTGAGCATCAGCGACCGCTTGTTGAGCATTAACCTGTCCAGAATTTGCACGTTCATTGCTACAAATTCGCGTCAATAATTCACGAAAGTGACCAGATGTCTCGGTTCCAACATGATTTGCAAGTGATTTGTTGTATACTTAAAAAATTTATAATTTTTATTCTTCCGCGCGCTTCATGCATGGTATAACTCCTTATAATTTACGTATGTGTATAGATAGCAGAAAAATTATAACGCGCTCTGTACGTAATTTATAAGCAATTATACCATGCATGAAGTACGAGTTAAATTAAGCAGCTCATTAAATTCAAATTCAAAATTTCTTACTTTCATCATAAGCACTGGATATTTTTTTCATTTCCTCGCCTGTTCTTGAACAAAGTATCTCAATTAAAGTATCCTTGTCAGTCCAAATTCGGACCAAAGCTTTATTTAGTTGTTTACAGGAGAATTTTTCTGGCTCCATCATCAAACCCAAAACAACGTTCTTGAAATTTCCACTTAGCTCACTTTTGAAATCCCTTATCAAGTCACGACGAAATTGTGAGAAATATGCTTGATGTATAGCTTGGCGTTGGAAGTTTGCGCGTGTAGTCACGATATTAATGATTCTTTTTTCGTCAGTTCCAAAACCTTTCATTGCAGCACGAAGAATGACTGCATCAGCATTTGGATTAAATTCTGTACAAGGGCGTACAGTTGGTTCAGGCTATTAGAAGGAAAAAAAATAATCAATTTTAAGTTGTTTCATGAAAATTTCACTGTATAATTTTTTTTTCTGGGTTTTCTCTCTCACTTGACAGCTTCGATACATTAATTTAACAAATTCACATTAACTTACACTCATTTTATGGTTTTTTACTGGTTCACTTTTCTTTCCCAATATTTTTACATACTCTTCTAATACTGCTCGGGCGTGGTCAAAGTTTGATTGCGCAAAGATTTCAGTAAAGACTGATTTATAAGTGTCCATGGTTTTTCCTCTTGCCTCATAAAGACGTTTAGCATCAGCGACAGCTTGTTGAGTCTTGACTTTTCCAGAGTGAGCGCTCTCATTACTACAAATAGGAGTCAATTTTTTAGTTCCAAGGAATTTTTTATTTTCTGAAAAATAAATTTGAAATTAAAATTTTTATTTTCTTTAAATTCAAATGAAATATCTCTTACTTTCATCGTACGCTCTTGTAAGTTCCCTCAATTCTTCTCCTGACTTTGAACACAAAAAATCAATTAAACCTTCACCAGGTCCCATACCGACCATGACCTTATTTGGTTGTTCACTGGAAATTTCTTCCGATTTTATCATCAAACCTGAAAAAACGCTCTCGAGTTTTTTGTCAAGTTCTCTTTTGTGATCTCTCATCAAATTATGACCAAATTGTGGTGCAAAAGCTTCATTTGAAGCTTGGCGTTGAAAGTTTGCTCGTGCAGTCACGAAATTTATGTTATTTTTTTCGATAGTTCCTTTCATTGCAAACTGAACAATTGTTGCATCGGCACTTTGGCCAAAAGCTGAATAAGGGCCCGCATTTGAAGCAGACTAGGAGAAGAAAAAAATTATAAATTTTAAACAATAGACCTTAGTTTCATGTAAATTTTGCGATTTTCATAGGCAAGCGATGTGGTTCATTTGAGTTGGGGAAAGGAAACTAAATGGATTTTAAGATATTTTTCAAGAAAATTGGAAATTTATAACAAGAAATAAAGTAATTCATTAATTAAATTACAGAAATTAGTACTTACATAAGGCATCATTTTGTTCTTGGTTTATCAAATTTTTGCACTACAATATTTTTTAATGGATGCAAGATTTTGAGGAAGTCAACTTCTTATTCCTTTGAAACGAGAATCTTAACTGAAGTGATCGATAAATTTGACTCATGATTTTATATTTCTCTGTTTCTGTATCGAATTCTTTTATCGAATATTTTGGTACTGACATTTTTGTGATAATTTGATACGAGTTATAAACAATTGTTTGATTATTTATTTAATATTCGAAAAATAATATAGGGTGACATTTTTTTAGAAAACTTATATGTTGTTATGTCTGTTTATGTTTTATCAGTGTCATTTAATAAAAATAATACGATATTCTGCAATTAAAATGTTTTTTGTTTAAATGTTTAAATTTCTTTCTTAATCATAAATTATTGAAGATTAGGCACTGATTTAAAATAAACATCTTCATAATAAGATTTCTAAGAAATGACCGAGCTAGATTCAATTTTTAAATGTGTGTTATTGATAAAAATTTTAAATAAAAAATCAAACTTTTGTTTATAATTCGTATCATTTTCATATTCCCAAATAAACGAACTTAGATTTAATCTGAGAACGAAGGATGAAGGTTAACTAGAGTCTATTTTTAAAACCCATTTGAAAATTTTTTGATGGAAAATGAGGGAGTGGCATCGTTATTTGGTTGAAAGACTTATTTTTTCTAAATCGACTCACGGATGTAACTAACGGGGTTTGGAAAAGCTCAGTCTGAACATTAAGTTTAGAATTTGCCTGTGAAAAGCTCAATTTTTATTTGATATTCATTTTAGCGCAAATTTTTACAAGAAACTTACTTGAAGTACGTGAAGGTGTTTAAATAAAAAACAACAAAAAGAATATTTATGTGAATACACCAAAATTTTATTTAAACAATAAATTAACTTAAAACAATTAAAAGTAAATGTAAAGTGAACATATTTTTAGCAATACAAAAAAAGTAACGATACTTTATATTAATAATCATTAAGATTATAATCTTAATTTTTAATGAAATTATGAATTCAAATTATAAATGAAGCAATAAATTGATTTTAAATGATTTTTATTTTATTTTTAAAAACATTCACTGTTTCGATGGCCTTGTTTGTATATTTTTGTATTTTTTTGGTTTATTAGGTAAGATTATTATTTGTCATTTTTTTTCAATTTCTTAAAATCTAACATTTAAAATACGATTTGAGATAATAAAAAATTAATTTTAAAAATAGTGGAAAAACGTTGAATTTTGGCAATGATTCTATTGATTAGGCACTTCCAACAAGGGCACACAAAATTTTCTTGTAGTCACCAGATGTGTCATTCTTGAAAATTAAAAAAAATGATTATAAATATGTAAATTTTAGTTAAATTCTAGTAAGATTTTACCTTAACGGAGCTCAGGAGAGTTTTGTTGTACAATTTTTCATATTCACGTTTGATATTGCCCAAGTCAAATTCACATCGGCTGACAAGAATTCGTATCAAAGTTTTGTCATCAGTTCCCATGCCATCCATGGATTTGAATAAACGTCTTGCGAAATACGTTGGAGGACTTTGAGCTACTTCAACTGTAAAAATTAAATGAAATCGAAATTTATTTGAATTGAATTCAAATTAAATTTCCTTACCAATTGTATCAAGAGCTTTCTTCAAATCCCCACTCATTTCATGTTTCAAAGCTTGTTCAATTGTGTTTCCTGAGATTTTTTTATACTCTTCAAATACTGCTCGGAGGTGCTCAAAACTCGATTGTGCAAAAAGTTTTGTGAAAGCTGATTCATCGGTGCCCAAACGTTTCTCTCCGGCTTCATACAAACGTTGGGCATCAGCGACGGCTTGTTGAGCATTGACGTGGCCAGAGTTGGCGCGTTCATTGCTACAAATTCGTGTCAATAATTCACGAAAATCACCAGATGTCTCGGTTCCAACATGATTTGCAAGGGATTTGTTGTACACTGAAATATATTTTTTCATTAAAATTTTAATTCTCTAAATTAAAATTAAAAGTTCTTACTTTCATCGTACGCTCTTGTAATGACTCTCATTTCTTCGCCTGTTCTTGAACACAAAATCTCAATCAGAGTATCTTCATCGGTCCCCATTCCAACCATAGCTTTATTCAGTTGTTTACACAAAAATTGTTCCGGTTTCATCATCAAGCCCAAAACGACATCCTCGAGTTTTCCACTCAGCTCACTTTTGAGGTCTTTTATCAAGTCACGACCAAATTGTGATGAAAACGCTTGATTTATGGCTTGGCGTTGGAAATTTGCTCGTGCAGTTAAGATATTGATGATTTTTTCTTCGTCAGTTCCAAATCCTTTCATTGCAGCACGAAGGACTGCTGCATCGGCATTTGGGTCAAATGCTGTATAAGGTCGCACAGTTGGTTCAGGCTAAAAAAAAGAGAAAAAAAAACATTAATTTGGATTAGTCACAGGATGTCACTCATTGAACGTGTAATATTAATTTAAAAGTAATGTATTTATATGGCGACAAGTTACAACTGAGATATGACATAATTTTAACACTCCTTCTGTAATTTCAATGAAATTGTAAAAAAATGTATGGAAAATTTCTTAATTTTTTAATAAATATCATTTAATGCAATACTACAATTTGATAAGAATTTAGGTCATTCATGCTTCATATAATGATTTCATTTTCAAGTTCATTGCACTTATATCGTGCATGATATTTATCATAAGGAATAAGTTTTTTGCACACCTTATTTTAAATTTTGCACACCTAATTTTAACACATGCACACCTAATTTAAAAAAACCTCACACCTAAACATTAATGGCTCACTCCTAAAAATTCACATCTCACGCTTAACTTTTAAGTTTTTCACACCTAACTTTAACATTTGCATCCTTATTTTATACCTTTCACACTTATTTTTTATACTTTCACACCTATCAATTTTGAAAATCACCCCTAAAAATAATTAAAAATGTTCACCTAAAATTTATATCTTTCACACTTATTTTTCATACTTTCACACCTAAAAATTAAATGAAAAATCACACCTAATTTGAATTTTTTCACACTTAACTTTTAAGCAAAACACACTTATTTTTTCAAATTTCACCCTTAAAATTAAATTAAAAATCACACCTAATTTTTATTTTCTCACACTTAACTTTTATGTAAAACACACTTATTTTTAAAATTTTCACTCTTAAAATTAAATTAAAATTCACACCATATTTTAATTTTCTCACACTATTTTTTTTTATTTTTCACACTTTTATAAATTTTTAATAATAAAAATTTAATTGTTAAAAAATATAAAATTGGAAAAAAATCCCAAAGAACATGTCTTTGAAACATACACCTGAAATGTTGTTTTGTTCATTAAAATGCTTAATTTAATAAACGAAAAATAATTTCAAATATTTACTAGAATACTGAATAACAAAAAAGTAAAACTGAAACTAATGGCAAATCCTTTTACAGCATATTATGATTCATAACAATATAAATTCTTACTCAATCAACGTTTGTTTAACACAATGTATGAAACTTTGAAACAATTAAAAAGTAAATTAAGCATTTTAATGAACAAAACAACATTTCAGGTGTATGTTTCAAAGACATGTTCTTTGGGATTTTTTTCCAATTTTATATTTTTTAACAATTAAATTTTTATTATTAAAAATTTATAAAAGTGTGAAAAATAAAAAAAAATAGTGTGAGAAAATTAAAATATGGTGTGATTTTTAATTTAATTTTAAGAGTGAAAATTTTAAAAATAAGTGTGTTTTACATAAAAGTTAAGTGTGAGAAAATAAAAATTAGGTGTGATTTTTAATTTAATTTTAAGGGTGAAATTTGAAAAAATAAGTGTGTTTTGCTTAAAAGTTAAGTGTGAAAAAATTCAAATTAGGTGTGATTTTTCATTTAATTTTTAGGTGTGAAAGTATGAAAAATAAGTGTGAAAGATATAAATTTTAGGTGAACATTTTTAATTATTTTTAGGGGTGATTTTCAAAATTGATAGGTGTGAAAGTATAAAAAATAAGTGTGAAAGGTATAAAATAAGGATGCAAATGTTAAAGTTAGGTGTGAAAAACTTAAAAGTTAAGCGTGAGATGTGAATTTTTAGGAGTGAGCCATTAATGTTTAGGTGTGAGGTTTTTTTAAATTAGGTGTGCATGTGTTAAAATTTATAAACTAAATAAATCTAATATCATTTTAAGTCACATATTGCAAAATATTAAACAAAAAATTCAAATCAACGAAAATTATTCATCATCATTTAATACAACTAAGAAAAATTACATAGTAAATATAAGAGGAAATCTTCAAAATTTAAAAAAATTATTAAAAAAAAACTAGATGTCCTAGCTCCAAACTGTAAACGGGAAAGTTCAAGGTTTATGAAGTACTATCAGACCTCAAAAGGATTTCTCATCAGATTGATATGACCCTCGCCGTGTTTGACAGTGTAATCCAAAAGTAAGACGCCTCTTCATTAAGGAATATGTTTTTCTAGATAACTAATAATATCGAACAGTCCTGAGCTCAGAGTTGTAGTTTGTATGTTCACTGGTGATTGTATTCTACATTACAAACCTTAGTTATTTGGAGGACATGAGGACTGAGAAATCTGATCTGATCTGATTTTATATAAAGCTTCTAAATCAAAAATGCTTGACAAATTACGCATTTTTGCTAGACTATAGACTTGAAGTTTACTTTACATTTCTTTTGACTTTTAATTTTTGTAAAAAACACGTGCGAAAACTTCAAAATTTCGTAGGTTAAATTTTCGAACGTCAAAATGGCCCAAAAGGAACCATGGGGTAGCATGAGCTTATAAGGCTCTACTGCTTTTTCATTCCAATTTCACTGAAGCTTCCATGGTAAAGGCCAAATTGTTTCCTAATCAGACCAGATTCGGATTTGAACGCACGCCAATCACTCACTCTAGGCCACTAATCTATGTCACTTCCAATAAAAACCTTAACACTTGTGTATTCGTTTAAAAAAAAATTCTGTATGAATTTGTAAAAATACCGAAATCAGGGCCTATGTGTCAGAAAAAAATAACTAAAACAATTAACTGTAACTCATTAATTGTTTAATCAGGCTGTGGATTTTTTTTTTTATTTTATTTATTTATCATCCACAAGGCCGTTATTCCCGATTCAGCCATTGGCTGGTTTTGGGCGACGTTGTGTCCGGAAAATTATCGAAAACTACAATACTTAGTAACAAATAAGGGAAACAAAAATTTGTCAGCCTACATTAGAAACAAATATAACTAATGTTAGTGTTGTGATTTGATGGTTTTAGAGATCCATCAACTCAAGCAGGATTCAATTTAGTTAGAGTTTTATGGTTTTGGAGATCATCAACTCAAACAGGATTTGAAGAGTGCATTATTTTTAAGTATAAGTATGTATTTTCTAGATTCTTGATTTGCTGCAGTAAGTTGTTGTAGTCAGAGAGTCCTTTATTGAGCAAGCTATTGAAGTGAAGGTTGGTGCGTGATTTTGGTATTATAAAATTTGTTCTATTTCTTGTGTGGTATGTGTGCTGTTGATCAAAAGTGTGTAAATTGTTGTTGTATTTCATATCTCCTATTTTTATTTTATGAATTAAGGTCATTCCATCAATTTTTTTTAGCTCTCTCACTCGTGGTATTTTGTGTCGAGCAAGCAAAGTCTCTGTTTTTGTGCCTCTTTTGTACTCCTGCCAAAAGAGTGATCTTATGGCTTTGTTTTGCACGACTTGCATTCTGTCTAGGAGGTTTTCATTACTGTATCCCCATACAGACACAAGATAGCTGATGTGTGAGTGTATGTATGAGTAGTAAAGGGATATTTTTGAATGGTGGGGTAGTGAATAGCGAGATCTTCTTAGTACGAATAAATATGGGTTTATTTTATTTCTGAGATGTGCTATGTGGCTTTTCCAGTTTAAATTTTCATCAACAATTAGTCCAAGATATCGGATTTGTGAAACTTGCTCAATTTGGGCTTCAAAGCCTAAAAATGTTAATGTAGTGCAATAAAATTCAATGAAATAACTCAATTATTATTTCTTTGCATGTTGGAAGGAAAAACGTTAGGATTTATTTAAACGCAATTGTTTCCGAATTGAGATTGATATGGCTTCAAAGATAGATCTAAAAAAATGAGTTTCAGAGCCTGAAAAGTTGTTAGAAAATCATTGAAATTCTTTTTTTTTTATAAGTACATAATAGTCACAAATCAAACATCGCTTTTACTTGATGTTATCAAAAATAAATAGTAAATTAATGAATGAAAATCGTTTTCTACAAACTTAAAGAACACATTTGTAATATTAATCTAATGTTATTTATTATTTAATAGCATAAATTTTCAATTTCAAAAATCTGATTGGCGAGCAGTAAAGCTTTTAAATGGTGGTAGCTAATGTAATTGTTGTTTGTTGCATAAAGGAACCACTCATAATTGTTTTTTCCTCATAATTTTGAACATCGGGCTCAGAAATTAGGCTTCAGGTCCTTAAAATCAGTGAGAAAATCGTTAAAACCCATTTGACTTAATTGATCAGTACCATTTACTTGAGTTTGATGAAGGTACTTTTGCAAATTATTTTTGGCTTTTTAGTAAAGTGGGCTCGTAAGCCTTATAAAGATCAAATCTATGATCTTAGCACTATATTTACCGTTCAATAGAGATGACAACATCGAATTGCACTTTTCACAACATTTGGTTTCGATTTTTACTTTATCTGGAGTGTTTTGGATCCAAAACAAAGAATACACAAGTGTTAAGTCGATTAAGTATTATCGAGAGGCCAACATACTAGCTAAATCTAGTCGTCAAAAAGAAAAGGTTGCATAGTCTTTCCGACACACAGTTGAATTTTAAGAAAATGTTTAATTTATGTTTCATGTAAATAACCGTTTTCTCATCATTTAAAACAGAACTAAATGTTTGTCTACAATTTTCGTATTCCCAACTTTCGCTGCATTGTCAATTTAATTTCCATATTTCCGATATAAACAAACTACTAGTAACACACTTTCTGTCTGTGATAAGATATCAATTCATTCAATAGGAAAGCAACTTCCTAACTTGAACTTATTAGAAATTATCGTTACAGCCTTGAAATTATTCTATTAAATTCACACACATAATTGAAAACCTAAAAGTGATTCAAGGCAAACTTGCTCACTTAACACATAATCTTAATTATGACTAATACTTCATAATTCGTATGTTAACGAAATCTCATTGTTTTTTTTTGTCTTACATTGTAAGCTTATTTCCCCAAAAAAAATCAAAAGTTATTACTTACATAGTACATCATTTTGTTACGTTTACAAGTTGTTTATGTTTCACAAGAATTAAAACAAAAATATTTGTGTCAAATCTTTGATTGTAAATGCTTATCTTTTTAAATTAAATAAAAATTCACTTGTTATCACTTCGATTAAATTTACTTTTTTAATAAAAAATACTTTTTTTAGTTTAATTTCAAATGATATAATCTTAAAAATTAATTTCGTGAACTTTCAATGAAACGAAACTTTGTATTCGTATCGTGTGTGTGTTTTTTTTTGCACTTGAATACTATTTTATATGTTTTTGTATTTTTTTTTTCGTTTAATTCAATTGATTCAAATATTTAACGTGTTATTCCAATGAAGTGAGAATAGAAACTGAATTGAGCAACAACATTTACTCATGATTTGCTGTTTCTCTCTGTATTGTAAGTTAATTTGTTGTTACTGTACGATATTATCGAAAAACATACCACATGAAAGCCGGTTGACTTTGTATTTTTAATGTTATGACGTCATCACTTTCTGTTTCTAGTGAAATTGAATTCTATTGAATGTGAATTCTATGAATAATTTACTACAATTATTTTGTTGTATTATTTTCAAAGATTTGGCATTGCAATGCAAAAAAAAAATAAAATTTAATATTTAATTTAAAACAAACTGTATTTAAATATGCCTGTCTAATAACATTTCAATGATTGTCGTACGACATGATAACAATGACGTAAATTTATTGACTCACTCATTATTTTTATTTAAAAAACAATCATCATACATACAAAATGGGAATAAGATGATTTCTAGTCATATTACGTATTATTTCACAATGTGAGAATCTGAGACATCAAAAAGATGAGTGTGGTTGGTATTCGCGTGAGTATTATTCATGATGAGTAAAATTAGTTCATAGTATTCAGACAATTGTCGTATCACAATTCTACTTCACTTTGTTGATAAAAATTTGTGAAACTTCATTGTGAACGATATTCACGAGTGCATTTTCATATATGAATTCATCAGCTTTATTAAAATCTTTACGGAGAGACAAGAACTAGACTGAAGTTATCAACGACCTTGTCAGCCTCAGGGAGGGGTTTTTCGGACCACCCGGACCCTCCCCAACACGCTCCAAGTGTCATCAACGACTTTGACCCTGACTTTTTTTTGCTGTTTTTCAATTTTTTTCTCCATGTAACTGACAAAATCAGCTCTCTTTGGTGCGTTTGAAAATTTAACATGGACAAAGTCGTTGCGCATCCACAGAACCCCCTGGACGGTCCAATCGAAATACCCAGATAACAAGTTTCGCAGAATTTAACCCTCTATCGATCTGTATACTCATCAACGACTTTGTTCATATGTAATTTTCAGGAAAGCCTAAAAACGCACCAAAGAGTTTTGTCAGTTACACGGAGAAAAAAAGTGAAAAACAGCAAAAAAAAAAGTCAGGGTTAAAGTCGTTGATGACACTTGGAGCGTGTCGGGGAGGGTCCGGATGGTCCGAAAAGGAAAATTACTACAGTTTTTCAATAAAATTTATTATTATGTTTATGATGAAAACAATAATTAAAGTGACATTTCGTATGATAACACTCATTTAAATTAAATATTCAATTGCTTGTGATGTAAATTTTGCTGCTACAATTTGATTTATAAGTACAACTTTTTTAACAAAAACATTTATTTTCATTTTACTATTTTTATGCAACTTCGACATGCATCGACCTGTAGATTGCCGACGATAGATGTCGTGACATGTCCATATAATTGTTGTGCTTCCATTGATTATTCAATTCAACTGTTTCGAGGGCTTGTTTAACTCCTTGTGATGCCTTCTCAAATACTTTTGGTTTCATTGTAACAAGATTCCTCAAATCAGTTAATTCTTTCAGGGTTGTCATGTGTTCAGCTAGCGGTTTAACATAACGTGCAAGACGACTTTCTTCGGGATATAAACTGAAAATTTTTTTTTATAAATTATAATTTTACGTGAAATGAAAGTCTTGAAAAAATTTCTTACTATTCATAAATCATATCAATTTTATCGTAAAGGAAATTCTTGGCAAGTTCAAATCCAGCCTCACTTCTAGCCACACTTCCAAATACATGGTAACCGTCTTGTTTACGAACTCCGGATGTTGCATTAAGTGACCAGTCCAAGTAACGTGATAAAATCCAAATTTGACGTGAGCATGCCAATGATCCAATAATTAAGACTTTTTCTGATGCAACATTACTTTTAACGTAGCGTTGCCATAAGAAATTCCATTCACGTTCACGTCCATGCTTAATGGCATTGCAATAAACTACGCGACGAAGATCAACTGGGACACTGTGAGATTTAAAGAAAATTAGTTAAAATTTAAAGGAAATTTGAAAAGAAATATTACGGATTCATTGTATCAGGATCAGACTCTTCCATCCAAGCCTTGAAATAAGAGACTGCTTTGTCAACACAATCTGAGACATCAAATTTACATGACCATGCAGCAATCATAACCTTTCGTTTCACTGCATCCAAGCGATCAGTGGATTTGCGATCACTTTTAAGACCGCCTACTTTTGTATAAATTGGTTCGAGAATTCCTTGCATGTAACTCTGTTAATTAAGAGAATATTAATTGAAGACTTCTGAATTTAAATTTAAAGTAAGCTCACTCTAAAAACATCATACAAAGGTGTTTTGTGTAAAATTCTGTTTACAACTGATAGCCCATCTAAAGCCGATTTCCATGGTAAATATTCCTCTTCCTGTCTCAAATAATTGACAACTGACAATGCAACTTCGTAATTTTGCTCACCAGTCCAAGCAAAATCAAGGGCATCATTTATCAGCTGAGCCCGATTAATTGTATCAATTTGTTTAAAATTAGGTCCATTTAATGCTGCAATCAGTAAATCCCAATTTTTCTCATCATATTTCACTTTATACAACCCCGACATTTGTACATTGAACAAAATCCAATCATTTTCATCTGGCATATTATAAATCATCTTTGGCTTATCCTGATTTTCACAATCACACTCCAACCAATCCCGTGCATGAGTTAACGAGAAATTTCGTTCTTTTTGCGAGGTAAAACTCAATGGCACATACCAACATTTCAGTGTTTCATCACGACTTCGAATAACATCAAGCAAATACCGCTCTTGTACAATTTCAACAGAATTATTTGTATAATCACGTGTCACTGTGATCACAGGATAGCCAACTTTGAGTGTCCAACTATCCATAATTTGTTTAACTGAAATTGTTTTGGGTAGGGCTCCTGTGCGATGTGCTTCTTCCGTTAATGCATGCCATAAATCATCCTGTTCAGCATTTCTATATTTATGTGATTTAAGATAATTACTGACACCATTCTTAAATGTCTCTTCACCCATAAATAAGTGCATCATACGAATGATACAAGATCCCTTTGAATATGAGATTGCATCAAAAATTTGTGTTATTTGACTAGGATGACCGATTGGAATGGAAACAGCATGACTAGATTTTAATGCATCAAAGCGGAAAATGTTGAGAGTGTTGTCGACAGACTCTTCTGTAAGGGAATTCCATTCAGGATGCAAGAATTCCACACCCAGTGATGCAACGTAAGTGGCAAAACCTTCATTAAGCCAAAGATCAGTCCACCATTTCATTGTCACGTAATTTCCAAACCTGTAAATTATGAATGTTAAATTTGAATTTCAATTAATTTTGAGATTAAATACCATTGATGCGCCAACTCGTGAGCTATAACTGACGCCACACGATGTTGATTGCTTGAGGAACTGACATTTGGTGCGTAAAGTAATGCGGTTTCACGATATGTAATCAATCCTATGAGTGTAAGATGGATTAAAATTGAGAATTTTTTTTTTTTATTAATTGAATTTTTCAAAAATTACCCCAATTTTCCATGGCTCCAGCAGAAAAATCTGGAATAGCGATCATGTCCATTTTCGGAAGTGGGAATTTAATGTCAAAATACTCTTCATAATACTTCAAAACTTTAGGTCCAACAACTTTGGCGTACTCAACTTGATCAATGGCATCTCTCCGGGCCCAAATACGGAATTTAACATCATCTTTCGTTTTAACAGGAGCCTCACGAAATTCGAAATCATTTACAGTGTAAGCTACGAGATATGTGGACATTGGAACTGATGTTTCAAATGTATCTAACACGAAATCTTTTTCACCATCCCTGAAAATAGATAAAATTTGAAATTGAAAACGTGATCACGAGCGCATTTCTATACAGACGAAAAAGTAACCTTTAAATGTGAGTATACTCGTTTTTAAAGGTTTTGATATCGTGAATGGGTTAGTTGGCCATTTTGTTTTACACGTCCTGCGTGTCATACACGTGGTTCACGCGTTTGAACGTCGGCCATTTTGATTTTGACCCACACGAATAGACAGATCATGCCAATTATACTCGCATTTTTTCCAAATCGATAGAAATGCGCTAAAATTTTTACTCACATACTTACAATTCAATTGAATCCTTCAATGGCATATTACTCAATGCCGTAAAATTCTTGTGATGACCTAGGGCAATATCAAAAGTGGCCTTCATTTCAGGTTCATCAAAGCATGGAAACGCATACCGAGCTGCAGTTGGTTCAAATTGCGTAACCGACAAATAAACTTTTTCCTTTTTCTTCTGGTCAAAATAACTTGACATGTAATAACCTGACAGGCCCGAACTCAAAGGCGCCTCAAACGGAATATAAATCATATATTTATTTCCTTTCCTAAATGTTTCATTTGTCATAATTATCAAGAAATCATTTTCATCATCATATTTAATTTCCTTAATCTCAATTTTATCATGGATTAACTTAACTTTGACCTTTTCTTCGTTAATTGTCAAGTTTTTGGCATGAAGTGTGATGTTATTTGTATTTTCATCACAAATTGCAACGATCCAAACTTTTCCAGTAAATCGATGTCCTTGTCCATCCTCATTTAGACGGGTGATTACTTTGAGACGATAATTTTCGGGATGAAATGTTTTTGGTAAACGATATGCATTTGCGGTGGTCAACGATGATAAGATGAAGATGAGAAGACAAACAAACAGAGACTGATGAATGGTGGTTTTCTTATGATGCAATATCATATTTAGCAAATTTGGTTGACAGACAGTCTGAAAAATATCGTAAAAAAATGTTTTATTTGAAAAAAATCAAACAGGTGAAAAAAACCAGAACAAGGTAAGGGCTCTGCCTGAATTGAATACTTAATTTTTTTTATCTTTGACATTTTTTATGTTTCAGTTTCTTCTAAAAATGTTTTTTTTTACATTTCAAATTCTTTTAGTAAATGCTGTTCATTAACACCTGATTTCATCTGGTTCAAGCTCATCCATTTATTTTTTTTTCAATAAATTATCCATAAAATTACGCGCGAATTCAACAAAAAACAGTCAATTATTTTATGTTCAATTCACATATTTAACCATAAAATGTCGTCCTTGAACTTCTTTCAATTTATTTTTATTTTATATACAGAAGCAAAATTACGCTTATTGACAATATCTTAATTGTTTAGTATTAAATAACAATTTTTATTTATTTTTTAATTTTCTACTTGGGTAAATAATTGTTATTCAATCAATAAAAATGTACAAAAAATGCTTTAACGGTACGAAACCACTCATATAAAAATAAAAAAGTGTAATAAAAATAAACATCTTACTGGTGACAGTTTGAAGTTCAATATTGACTTTAAAAAGTATGATTGTTTTACACTTTTTGAATGTAAATAATTTAACTTTTTTAATATTTGTAGTAATAAAAAAGCTAATTGACATAATAATTATGGGTAAGTATTTTTTTTTTTGTAACTAGCAATTTGTAGTACTTTGTAATTCGATTTTTTTTAAAAGGCACATAAATTCTGCTTTCTAGGTCTTCAATTCAATGAAAAGTTTAAGTCATGTTGAAGTGACTTCAGTTGGCAAAGATCTGAATAAATTTTTTATACTTCAAAATTTTAAAAATTCTATTTTACGGACTTTTCATTTAGTATAGACGAATAACAAGATAGCATGGGAGCACATGATTATATTTTGTCAATGCATTTTCACCCCTGAAATTTGTGGTAAGCGACCTCAGAACGTCGTTAAATGGTGATTTATACAATTCTGATATTCAGTAAAAAATAAGACATAGATCTTGGGCTCCTTAAGAAGGTTCTTGATTGTCTTTAATTTTTAATGTTCATAAATAATATTCAAAAAATCCTTAATGACTGTTTGACTATATCAATAGAAATGTGAATCACGAAAATGTAGATGCGGTCACGGACCCTGTAAACTTCTGGAAAAGTTATAAATTAACTTCGCCAGATGTGTACCAAGTGGACATGATAATTTTCACCATACCACCAACTCAGAAATCTTTGTTCGTTTCGAACTTTTAATAAGGATAATGATGGTTTAATTCGTATGATCTTCCTTCGTACGTACATGGGCTGTCGTTTCTTGGTCTGAATACTCTAACTAACAGTCGTGAAGCAGCTGATTTCTCATTTTTTCTAAAACTACTTGACGGATCTCAAAATACCCCTCAGTTACTTGATATGGTCGAATTTAATCATAATCCCTACCCAACCAGATGTAGACTGCCTTTATCTTTAGTTACTCATCGTACTAGTTAATTTGAGTAAGTTAATTAAGTATTTGTTGTTACCGGTACTTTATGCAAGGCATAAGTCCTTATAATTATACCTATGTGTATAGATAGCGCAAAAATTATAACGCGCTCTGTACGTAAATTATAAGGAGTTATACCATAGCCATTTTATACCATTTTTTAATCCTGTCTAAAAGACAGTATGAAATAAGCATAAACTGTAGAGTGAGCCTTATCATCCTTGAAGTTGATGGTAAGCGACCTCAGAACGTCGTTAAATGGTAATTTATACAATTCTGATGTTCAGTAAAAAAAGCTCTTTTTCAAATATTTTTTTTTGGGAGAAACAATTGACAACATTTTACTATGTAAATTAAATAATCAATTAATGGACAAGACCATTATGTCAACATTTTAATTTCCCATGAGGCTCCAGATGTTATATCGAAAGAATGCTGTTTATAGTGCATTATTTTTAAAGTCATAAAAACGCTTGAAATACTTAAGTCATTTTATCTAGTCTAATAGTAATTATTTAAACAATATTCTCTAGGCCTTCCAATATGTCCACAATTATTTTTAATTCTTTCCAATATCAAATTAAATTTCGATTTAACCATTAATCAATCATTAAATTTACAAATTAACATAAATTTCAATGGTATGAAAGAAAAATACATAAAATATCACTAACAAATGAATTAAAACGTGAATTTAATGTTAATTTTATTCAGCTTCTGGGTCAATAAACATTTATAAGTATATTGGAACAGAAAAAAAATAAATGACTACTTTGCGGCTTTTATGGATATTTATTTTTTTAATTTATTAGTTGACTTTGAATTTTGCGTGTTATCACATGATTAAAATTATTGGCATGATTGCATTTAATTATGTTTTCAATTTTTTTGAGTTAAATTTAGAAACTAATTAAAATGATCAAGAAAGATTAAAGATTTGTTTAAGTTTATGTTAAGAAAAGTTCACTGATAAAATTTTATGCTAAAACTTTTTTAACATAAATGTATTTACTTGAGGACAGGTTCAAATGTAGAGCAACAGGAAAATCCGTTATTCGATTGGATATTCAAAGCCAACCGATTTCACTTTAAAATCTTTTAACACAAATTTATTATTAAAATCACTGTTTATAATTAATTTTTTATTAAAATATTGTTTTTTCTTTTAAAATAATTCAAAATAACATAAATATTTTTTTATTTAAAAAAAAAAACAGTTTTTTTTAATGTTATTCAAAGATGTTACTCCACCGAAAACTGTCGACAAACTGATTCGTTAGCTTAAGGTGTTTAACATTTTAAATATTTTCTATTTCGTACACACAATGTACGAACAAATATATACAAATATTTAATGTAATTTTATATTATCAGAATTCTTGACAGTTATAGGCAAATGTTTACTGCCATATAACATGCATAAGATTTTGTATACAACATAGTTTTAACGATAAATTGAGTGATTATAAGATGAATTTTGTTTTGTTTTGAAAAACAATGATGATCAACGTAAAATATGATCGTATTTTTTATGTGACTTTAATTTATTTATGATATGTGTTGCATTTTAACGGTAAAATGAGTGCAAAAAAGGAAACCGGTTACTTTGATGAACTAAGATTATCTTTATCATCAACAAGAAAGCTACGATATACCGGTGAGTTGAATTTCTTAAAGAATTAGATTTTCTCTCAGATACTGAATTTTTTTCCCAGGATAAGGGCGTTGATGAGTATGCAGATCGATAGAGAATCAAACATTATCTGGGTTTTACGATAGAACCCCCAGAGGGCGCTGAAAGCGAAAAAAGTGGTTTACATGGAGAAAATAAATTGAAAAACATTAAAATAATAAAAAAATTAAGGTAAAAGTCGTCGATGGCACCTGGACCTTGTCGGGGAGTGTCCAGAGAATCAGAAAACTCTTCCATGAGGCTTCCAAGGTCTTCGATAACTCCAGTCTAATTAAAAATTCCAATTAATTTGACCCATGTTAACTTCTTATATGATTCAGGATTTTATTTTTAACATGCAAGAAAAATAAAGACTTTCAAACATCTTTTATCTCAATTAATCCACTAATTAATTAATTAAAGTTGATAAGAAAAATCTCAAATAAAATTCAATATCAAAAATTCCTATTCAATATCAAAAATTCCTATTCAAATGTCATTTAAAGCAGAAGAAAAATCTTTCATTTAACTAAAGAGAAAAAAATTTAAATAACATGATTATTGAAATTATTATACTGAAACAATGGAGTGAAGAAAAAAAATGCTTTATGTGTTTTCCGGCGCCTTCCATGAATGATGAATATTTAAATGTTTAAATCTGATGATAAGATGAGTTGATTCTTATCAATGGAATATTAAAACATTTTTATTAGACACTAAATGATTGGTGATATTCAATCTTCATTTAAAATGGCAATTAGTACATTATTTTATCAAGAATTTTTTTTTCTCACATAGAAAATAAAAATTTAATTGAGATATTTAATAAAAAAAAAAAATATAATGAATAAAAAGGTTTATAAATAACTCATTTTATTGATGTCAGTATCATAAATTGATGAATATACATTTTGAAGAAAAAAAAATGTAAATCAAGAAATTTAGCGACTCATTTAAAGGCATGAAAATGTAAATTTTCCACATTCTTCCAAGCAATTTGTGACTGTTGAAAGAAAAGATTAGAAATGATCCCACAATTGGACAAAAAAGACAAAACTGACGGTTCTCCTAATAGAACACTGCCTTTTGCGCAGTCATCTTAAAAGTATAGGAAGGAGTGATTCAAGCACCTGCAAGCTCTGCCTAGAAGAGGATGAAACATCAAAGCACAGCCACTGTGAGTGCGAAGCATAGGCTAGAGTGAGGATTCGCTACTTCAGGCAAGAAATTTAAAAAGTGAATCCCGTAATAAATATTTTTCTCATTTACTTTTTGTTAATAATTTAAATAAAAAATGCACACAATTTACACTTATTTCGAAAAAATGGCTACTCTAACTTTGGTTGTCCGTCCGTTGAGATAAGGTCTTAGAATCTGTTCACCAAACTGCAGCTAAACACATTGTCTGGACGTTTTTGAACATAAGCCAAAGATTTGCATGACTTTTAGCTACCCCACTCTGTGTACATTTAAAAAAATGGCCACCGACGGCCACCCCGTGTACATTTTTTAATGCTTTTTGCGCTATCTAGTTGTTGAGAATCGAAAGGATTGAACTTTGTGGAATTAAGAGAGACTTTTCGATCCATCGTGGAGCTAAGACTATTTTCTTTGAAAATATTTCACATAAGCTCTATCAAATTTACAAAGCTTCTTTAAGGAGTTTTTCATTGAGACCCACTAGATGGCGCAAAAAAATAAAATCGAAAATGCACTAAGGTTACATATTGATACTTACCTTTCAATGATTCAAATACGCACTTGGGGAATCACTTTTAAATGAGTAATCACAAATGTCTTCAAAAAATCAGTGAAACACGAATATAAATGAATGAAAACCTGTTTCAAATTTACTCTTATTTGAATTGTAACCAGTTGTTATAAATTTACTCGTATTTTGCTCTTACCTCTTTGCCGGCATATAAATACAATGATGAATTTCTGTTTGACAGTCAGTATTGAAATAAATTTACTAGAAAAAGGATAATGGCGCTTAAATATTTGACATTTATCTTATTTTTCCACACATTTAAATGTCAATTAGAATTTTCGGATGATCAATTTAATTCAAAGGATGTCGGTGCAAAATGTTTTCTATCAAATGGCCAAAGCGGATTTTGTAGTGAAATAAAAAATTGTGATAATTTAAAAGAGTCATTTAATCCTAGATTAAGGCCAACAGTTTGTTCATATAATTTCGAGGGACCAATTATTTGCTGTGCTAATTCTGAAACAAATAACGAATTAAAAGATCGTGTCAGTGTATCAAAATGTAATGAATATAAAACTCTTAGTACGGTGAGTACAAGAAGTCGAATCACCCCCAAAGGATTATATTTCGTTACGGTTGTTGGAGGGCAATCTGTAATTTCGAATGAATTTCCACACATGGCTGCTCTTGGATTTAAATTGGAAAATGATGCTGTTGACTGGAAATGTGGTGCTTCCTTGATTTCTGAAAATTTCGTCTTAACTGCAGCACATTGTACGGCTTTTGGAAAGTAAGATTATATAAATTTAATCTATTTAAATTTAAAATTAATTTTTTTTTTCATTTAAAGTGATAAACCTGATATCGTTCGAATATCTGATCGTGATCTCTTCACTGCAAGTGATGACATTGAAGAGCATGTCCAGGAACGGACAATCAAAGAAATGTTTATCCATCCAAAGTATAAAATCACAAGTTATTATCATGACATTGCCTTACTCGAACTCTCTGAACCAATTAAAATTAGTCCAAATTTACGACCAGCCTGTTTATGGACTTCAGATTACATTGATACAAAAAGTGTTTGGGCAACTGGCTGGGGACTTACGAAATTCACTGGAACTCCATCTGAAGAGTTGCTGAAAGTTGAGTTGGAATTGTATGATGAGGATGAGTGCAAGGATTATTATGGAATTGGAAGGAAATTCCGCAATGGAATTGTACCTGAGCAAATGTGTGCTGGAGACCGAGCAGGTAATAAGGACACTTGTGAGGGCGATAGTGGAGGGCCATTACAAATCAAAGAGAACGAAATTCAAGGAACTGTGTATTATGTGGTTGGAGTGACATCATTCGGGAAAGCCTGTGGTATTGTCAATAACCCGTCAGTGTATACAAGGGTCTCAAAATACATTGATTGGATTGAATCAATTGTGTGGCCAGATAATTTGTGATGTTTTTATTAAGTCTTTAATTTATTTGATAATAAAATTAGAAATAAATATTTACATTTTGATGCTTAATTTCACTGGGGTAAGTCAACGACGCGCTAATTCAATTCGATGCAAACCGACGTTTTCTGAATTCAGATATTTTCTGCCGATTTTTAAAAACACATTAAAAATTCCAAAAAAAATAAGATTTTAAAAGAAATTGGAAAATTAAAATTTTGAAATTCCAAAATTACAAATTTTTCAAGATAAATCATAAGTTTTAAATAAATAACCTCAAAATTCGAAAAAAATTCAAAAAAATTCAAAAAAATTCAAAAATTTCAAAATAAAATCTAATTACGTGAACCAAAGGCGGTTTTTTCAAAATGACAAACTTTTTCAAATATTTTCAACATTTTAAAAATTCCCGTCATTGTGAAAAAAAAGCCACCATATTTAAAAATTTTTGAAAAATTCCGCTATTTTTAAATATTTGAAAAAACCCGCCATTTTGAAAAAAAATTAAAAAAATCTGACATTTGGAACTTTTCAGGCACTGGAGTCTTGTTCCTGAGTCTAATCTCAAAAGTAAAACTTCATTTTAAAAACCTCCTTTACCTAACAAAACAAATTATCAATCTTTTTAAAAATATTAACCGTTTTTCAGACTCTGTAGGCTGTGGAGCGCAATGCATGGCCAGCCTCAATACTCCGAAGCTAAGGACAAGAATGAAGGGTATTGACGAAGTGACCACGGACAACCCGTGCGTTTAAGTGCATTTTTTCTGACGAAATGTACTTAAAAATGTTAAAAATCATAATATTGGGAATTTTTTAAAAAACTTTTTCGAAAATTTTTGAAATTTTTTAATTTTAATTTCCAACCTTTGTGATGCAATCGAATATTTTCAGATTTTTATGACCTCCTCTTTCAATTTCATAACTGTCATTATTTTCAATCAAAAAATATCACATAAAGTTCTCTGCACCATCTACCAACCATTCTCAGAACTAAAACAAACAAAAAATTAACCAGTATAATATTCATTCATAAAAATCATTGAGTAATATGGAGACGCCTGGTTATTTCAAACTATTTCCTACAATTCCTACTACAAAAAATAATCATCATAATTCAAAACATTACAATTGTATTAGTAAAAAAGGACTACCATGGTTTCCGAGACACAAACAAACACATTTAATACAGTAATGGAATGTTAAAATAAATTTTCCTTATTTCTACGCCATTTCACATACACAAAGGAACTTTTTATTTTTTTGAAACAAAAGCCGGTTGTGAATGACCTGCACCTGACAAAAAAAAAACTAATACTAAGAAAAGTTTTCCATATGTAAATTTAAGTTACTTACAAGTTGACTTACACTGGTAATTCTAATATAAAACCATTAGCAACTGTTTTGGAAGTTTAGTTGGTGTTGGGAACGTGAATGAATTACATTAAAAAAACGCTAAAAGGATTTTTAGGCATTTTTTTTTTAACTTGATACAAAAAAAATTAAATAAAGATCTTGACGATAACATTTTTATACAATTGAATGGAAACCAAAAAAATACCAGACATTAATATGCAGTGAAAAATTCCTTTTATTATGATAAAATGAGCGCAATAAAATGAAATAAAATACGACAGTTTGGTGTAATTATCCAATGTTTCAAATGAATATATGACAAAAGTTAAAAGTTGTGGAAAAAAATATTAATTGCATAAAAAGTGCAGTTATTAAATATTATTGAGCAAAAAAGAAAAATTTTAATAAAAAAGGAAAAGTTAAAAAAAATGGTCATTTAAATTAAAAGTTTTCCAATAAAATACATTCCAAAAAATAAAAGCATACATAAAAAAATTGAATTTTAATTATAAAAACACATTTAAATACCTTGCGTGGATGTATATTTTTTTGTAAGCACCATCACATTTAACATCAAAGTTATTTCAAATTAGGTGAGTAAAATGAAAAGGTGGCAAAAACTGTTTTAAACCCTTTTGATGTTATTGACAGTTTAATTGTCCTGAATAAAGTGTTAAATACAGTGCCCTCTGAGAAATAAAAGCGTACTTTTTACGCTTTAAAGTGTATTTTTTACGCTTGAAAGTATAAAAATTAGGCTTCAGTATAAAAATTACGCTTTAAAGCGTAAAAAGTACGCTTTCATATTTTATGACAAAGAATTTTCATTTTAGAATTGTGAAAAAAGTCAAAAAACTTAAAATATTCAAAAAAACTCAAAATTTTCAAAAAAAACCCAAAAAACTCAAAATTTTCAAAAAACCCAAAAATTTCAAAAAACTCAAAATGTTCAAAAAACTCTAAAAACTGAAAAAACTCATAATATTTTTGAACTTTTTGATTATTTAAGTTTTTTTGAAAATTTTGAAGTTTTAAAGTATTTTGAGTTTTTGAAATTTTTGAAATTTTTTTATGTTTTTTTGATTATTTTTAGTTTTTTAAAATTTTTGAGTTTTTTTAATATATTCAGTTTTTTGAAAATTTTGAGTTTCTTGAAATTTTTTAGTTTTTTGACATTTTGGATTTTTTTGAATATTTTTTTGAATTTTGAGTTTTTTGAAATTTTTGGGTTTTTTTAAAATTTTTGAGTTTTTAGACTATTTTGAAAATTTGAGTGTTGAAATTTTTAGGTTTTTTTGAATATTTTAAGTTTTTTTACTTTTTTTACAATTCTTTGTTATAAAATATGAAAGCGTACTTTTTACGCTTTAAAGCGTAATTTTTATACTTTAAAGCGTAAAAAGTACGCTTTTATTTCTCAGAGGGTGATGGGCTGTGAAATTTTAAACGTAATCGACCAATTTTTGTTTCAATATGATTGAGGGAAAGTTGAGACAGGGTCTGAAAAATTATATTGTATACCAAATACCTTATTTTTTTAGTGTAATTTAATTTTTCAAAACGTCACAAACCGCTGAAAAACTTCACGATTTAATCTCTAATTTTAGCGGAATTTTTTTTCTGTGAAGTTAAATTCAACATATGACTTAATTGTATTACAATTCATCAACGGTTTCATTTTATAATTAAAGCAAAACCCTGCTGACAATTTCTGCAGATGATTGATTGAGTGTTAGTTTAAGCTCCACTCCAACCACCATTTACATCATGAGTCAACCAATCGCATAACACCTAATTTCTATAGTCGATAACCTGATAATACCTATATTTAGTTAAATGTGGCACAAAAATCGAATATTTGGCCTTGACTTGAATTTATTGTATTTTTTTCCAATACGCCACCAAACTAATTTCAGAAAATAACTAAACAAGCCTAACTCGTGATTGCAATTGACATGACATGCAATTATTATTGAAATACAAAAATGAAACATTGTTGGGGAAGGTAAACGTCGAAATTGGATATTTTGTGACCGAAAAATTGTACTCAGACTAATCAGCTCTGTTAGGGCTTTTGTAAGGCTTGCACTGCCATTTAAGGTCATAATAATTAGAAATATTCAGATGACAGTGTATTGCAGAATTGAAGCACGAGTCATTTAAAAAATTTATTTTACAATGTGACAGGGACTAAAAAGTCCCTTGACAGGATGAAGGTTAAAAGAATTCCCACAAAAAAGGGTAAAATTTTATTTTTTTGAATTTTTGTCTAATGAAGTTATAATTTTACATTGCAATATTAAATAAAAAAAAATTATTCTAATATCGTTAACAATAAATCATACACAAAACATACAAAAATACCTGCACAAACATTTTCCTTATTCAGTGATATTTTATTTAACACCTCACAATTATCGTTATTTTTCGCGTTATACGAGCACACACGTGTGTCTTTTTTTCTCTTTGTTTATTTGTTTGTTGTTTTATTTACTTGTATCATTAATATTTTTTTGTTGTCTCTATTTTAGTTTCATACATCTGTTAACATAAGGTTAAGTAAAGGTTTGACTGGGGTAACAAAATAATACCTATAATTATTTGGGTGCTTAACATTGACTTTCATTATTTCTCTTGTTATGTACTCAAATTCCGGACATGATTAAATATTTATTAAATTTCTCATATAACTTGTAAAAATTAACTTGATTCAGTTATTAAAATTATATCTTCATTTAATTATTATAGTTTGAACTTGGTTAGATGGAAAATTTATATTGAAATACTTGAACTGTTTCGTATGAATAGAAAATTCCAATTACTTTTTCATTTACTTGCTAAAAGTGTTTCTTTCTCATAAGATTGGCAATTTTATTTGGTTTTTGTATCTGTTTCTGTTGACAGAATATTAACTTTCTTTTATATTCACTTGAGAAATACATTTGAGACACTTAAAATATAACAATTGTAATTTTGTCAAACATAAAATTGTATACAGAAACAAGATATTTAGATAATTCATGGAAAAATGCAGAATAAGAATAACAAAATGTTTGTGAGTTTTTGGGTTGAGAGTGGGAATAAGGAGACTTTGAACATTTTACTTGCAAACGACACTCAACATAGTACAGAATTTTGCTGTTACACCCCTCAAAAGGTCAGATTTCTTAGGAGGTATAGGCAAATTGCACCTCAAAAGATCTTTATGGCAATTAATCATCAACAACATACGAGTCAGAGGTTCGTTTAGTTAATGAGGTAATAGGTAATTGGTGTGGTAATTGTTTAATTGAGGTGGACTCGTAATGGTTTCCCGATTCCTTTTATTGATAAGGGTTCAAATTGTTGAAAATTTTTTGGACCAGTTCAGGTGCACGAATAAGGCCCCCGATAAGCTTGCACATGAAAACAAAGTGCATTGATTCACTCACTATGGGTGAGAGTGTTCATGTCAAACAGACGATCAATATTGTTCTGCAATGTCTCTGAGTCACACAGAGTCTCAACAGTTCTGAATATCTTAAGATCACCTGCATATAAAAGGAATTTCAGTCACGAAACATGTCGCAGATCGAAAAGATACAAATTATGAACAAAATTAACCCGTAATGATTTCCTTGAGCAGTCCCCAATCAGGAAAAAATGAGGTCTGCGTAGAAGGTTCTTTTCTCACTTCCAAGGTAGGAACCTTTCGGATATGAGGATATGCATATAGCATGAATATGCTACAGTGTTATTGGGTAATCCATATGACTTCAATTCAGATACAAGCAAATTAATATTGACTCTATCAAAAGCTTATGGAAGTCTGTGTATAATAGTAGACCTTTCTCGACATTTGATGTGAGATAGTTAATAAAGAAGACCAAATCTGTATGTGTGGATCTATCCTTTACATAACTATGTTGTCGTGATTTGATGATGCAATCAATCAGTGTGATCAGCTTTTATCCTGGTTGTGTGCCTCCCAATTTGTATACAATACAATACTGTAGGGTTATCATAGCGTAATGGTGAATGTATCGCATTCCATCTAATTGGTGCTGAGTTCGATCCTAGTAACTGCTAAATTTATTTCTACCTATATGTGTATTTTACACTGTACTGCTTCGGATGAGAGGATAAAATCTAAGGTCCAATGATGGTGGTTTGGCGTATGCTATTGGATACTTCGGGTCTGATAGTTTAGCCCACAAAAAGTCCAATATAAGTGGCTGTGGTAAGTAATGCCATCTTGTAATCATCATCATCAACACAGCAGACCAAAGCCTATGACTCATCTTAAATTATAAATTTGCTAGAATTTACTTTGCTAGTACTTACTTATCAATTTCTGGTCTATCAATGTGTCTTTTATAGTGTTTTGAGTATTTTCGTGCTCTGAAGCCCAATCTGAAAACTTCTGAATTCAATTAAAATTGAGATGATCTATCCAACACAATAACCCATCTCCATCCGATGAACTATTCCGAGTAATGAATGGAACGACTAGAACGTGTTTTTAATAGAGCATTTTTCTCGAAACACACTTAAAAGGTGTATTTAAAATGTTTTTGGTAGTAGTTTAATAAACAAAACTCTCAAAAACTTCAAATTAAAATTCGAATCTTGGAAATATTAAAAGTAAAATTAAATTTCAATTAATTTATAACTTCAATTAATTGTTGTCTAATTTCAAAACAGAATAATACAAAATTTCTAGAACAATAAATCAAAATTGCTTCTGGTTTCTAACACTTGACTTTATTGAGTAACTCATATGTGTTGTTTTAATGGTAATAAATTGAAAATTTTCAATATTTCGTGCAACACTTGAAAACGATATTTGAGAAATTGAAAATTTATTGAGGTTTTACATGTGCAATAAATCAAAAGTGGAAAATAAATCTCAAATAAAATTTAATATAATGACTACAGTTCATTTTGAGGGAAATTTTAATTTGGTTTATTTCTACTTTTAATGTCTCGCATCATGTCTCGGATAGAGAGTTTTATAGTGTAGCTTTAGGATAAACTTCCTTCATAAGTTTATTGAGTAAAATTAGGAATACTCACAACGTGACTTTCCCATTAGCCTCACTTAGACTATTGTACCCTGTGGAAAGAAAGCTCCTTAAAATCAGGAGACGTGAAAAAATTTTGTTTCGCCTTGTTCATCTCAAATCAATCATTTACACCAGCCTTTAAATTGTTCACATTCATTTTTAAAATAACTTGATCCAAATTTATCACTCCTTTAAAAATAGACCTTGAAAAAGTTGATTGAACCTGATTCTAATATTTTCAATATCATATTACATTTTTTTTTCTAAATCAAATTATATGCGTGTGTTCACGCAACTCGCGTTAAATTGCCATCGATCTTTCACATCAAAAGTTTGTTTAGAGTTTCTTTTTAAAACAATATTAATTTAATTACATTCAACTTA
Source organism: Culicoides sonorensis (assembly GCA_900002565.1). Classification (NCBI taxonomy): domain Eukaryota; kingdom Metazoa; phylum Arthropoda; class Insecta; order Diptera; family Ceratopogonidae; genus Culicoides; species Culicoides sonorensis. Next base: position 21,903 of record LN483523.1, on the reverse strand, counting down.
CCATAAAAATTGCTTTAAGTACTAAGTGGGTGTTATCTTAAATTAGCATGAGCATACTTAATAACAATAATTAATCATAATTGATGTTGATTGAAAAGTTTGAAAAGTAAAATTATTTTTATTTTTTGGAAAATTTCCACAATAAGCAGAAGCAAAATGTGTGAAATGATATTTCTGAACAAAATCCAAACAAACAAACATAAAAATATTTGATTTTAATGCGTAGGTTGAAAGTCAACAATCCAAGATTATCAATGATACAAAAAAATTGCGTATTTAAATATAAATTTAACAAAAATAAAATTGAAGCCAAGTCAAATACATTAAAAAAAATTAAAACAGGAAGTAAAATTGTTGTACAAATTGATTGTTTGCTTAATTTAAAATAGAAAAGGATATCAAAAAGATACCAAGAAAAATATTTAAGAAGTCGATTTCCAAGAAGATTCACATAATTTTTACTTCAAAACAACATGATAAGATAATTTGCATTTCATTATTTATTATCTACATATTTTATTATTTATGAAATGTATTTTTTTTTTGTTTTTCATTATAATGAAATGAATCCAATTGAAAAGGGTGCATAATAAATTATTGTCTATCAATTTAAAAACCTTTTTTGTGTTTATTAAGTGTAAATAACAAAAATTTACTTGAAAAAAATACGCAGGTTTTTACAAAACATGATGAATAACAAAAAAAAAATGAAATAAAAAATTAATACGATGTAAATTCACCGTTTTCATGGATGAATTGAGAAGAGTTTTTTCTTTTAAAAAAAAAACGGTAATCAATAAATAAAAGCAAAATTTGAATTTTTTTGTATGGCTTTAAATATTTTGGATTAAATGAAGCTCAATCCCAATGTTTTATGATTTTATTTTGCTTTTTACCTTTATCTGAGCATTTCTAAATTTGAACGAAAAATCCAAAACATAATCAATAGGATTAATGAACTATTCAAGTCAGAGTATGATTTAAAATATCTGTACTTTATTGAATGTGACCGAGAAAATTGTTAACAAAATTTTGATTCAAAATTAAACGTATTTTAAAAATGATATTTTTTTCTTTTTGAGTTTGTGCATCTCATTCACTTTCAATATCTCTAACATTTGTTATTTACTTTTACTCCCGCTCACTTCAGGGGGCAGTCAGGTCTAGCCAAATTCACCCTTCAAATGCCAAATTTGCCACACGCCAAATTTGCCAAATGTAAAATTCACCAAATACGCCAAAAATGTCAAACGCCAAATAAGCCAAACGCCAAAAGCGTCAAATCTGCCAAGCGCCATATTTGCCAAATGCCAAATTTTTCAATGTTGGCAGTTCGATTCTCGCTCTGGCCAAGGTATTCACTTTAGAATCTTGAATGTCTCGTTTTCTGGTTACTCAATTAATGTTAAAGGCTAGATAAAGTTGGAGCCTTCTTGAGATAACAGGATAAAAGCTAAGGCCTTCGGATGATGATAACGTGATTTGCACGATGACCACCCTATAAATTTGATCCGATCTAATCTATAGGCAAACAAACGACTGACATAATGATACAAAATGAACAAGCACACACATTTAAACCAAAAATGTGTACTAGATTTAGTTCCGGTAATTGTTTCTTGGCATCACTCCATTATGATTGTGACATACTATTCCAATCTATTCCATTTAATTCGATTGATTTGTCTTCGTCATTTAAGCTTATCAATATAATTACAAACTATCGATTTAGACATTAACTTTTGATATGGAGTCATTTGAACTTTATCACACTTTTTGAGGTAGTTCACCACCAATATTCAGTTCCTACACCTAATTTTTTTGTTTATTATTTTTTTTTCGTCTATCAATTTAGGTATATGTTCGTGTTATAAAATAATTTATCGGAAGTGACCTAAAAATAACTTACTCAAAATCAGAACACTCAAAATTTTTATTTTTTTATTACAATAAACTTTATAGTACATTACCCCGATTTTACTTCGACAATTAGTTACACGCATGAAAAATAAAAAAATTTTGATGAATTCTGTCAAGTCATTTCAAAATTTGTCTTGATTCTGTAACAGGAAATGTTTTTTTTTCACATATCACAGACACTCACAAAATTACTTGTCAATCAAGAGGAAGTAAGGGAATTAGTGAAAAAAAATAAATTCATTGAAAAGCATTTCACAAATATTTGATATTGACTTATAATTTTTTTCATTCAATGAAATAAACATCTCAATTTAATACAAAATGAACCTATAAAAAAATGAGCTTAAATATTTGAATTGAGTAGGAATTTTTGCAAAACAAATAAATTTTTCACTCTCCTTTTTCTGTCAATTCAAATAAATATAATAACAAAAAAGTAAGGAATTAGCTGCCGCAGCAAATCCATAGTTTTGAGTGCGTGTTCATTTTCATAATATTTTCATCTATTTTATTTAATAAATATTTCATATTTTCATTGAAAATGTCTTTTTAACGGTTTTTTTTCAATATTTCAAATCAATTTTTATTTTGACAGCTCGAATAATCTGAATCGGAATCTGAAATCTAAATCGGAATCTGAAATTTGAATTGTGATGAAATGAATGTATCACGTACCCTGTACAGAATATTTTAAATTATTACATTTTTAAAACAATTCAATTGATGTAATTCAAAAATGTAATTAAAAATAAAAACATTTAAAGGTGTTCTACAATTCGTAAGTAAGTTTTCACAAAAAACGTTTTAAATAAGAAAAATAAATCGGGTGGGACACAATGTTCTATGATATATACGAAAATATGTTAAAAATATGCGAAGTAAAACCCTTAGTTTTGACGTTTCACTCAAAACAATAACAATTATTTGCTTCCACGTGTCGCGCAAAATAACTTATAAAAATGTATGAAATACATTGAAAAAGCCACACATTGGTTCAAGTTTAATACTTTTATTTTGTCCTCTGGTAAGATGCGTAAAATTGCCATATACGAACAACATGCTACATTACATTCTAGAATATGTTAGATATATTCATTGAATATTAAATTTATGGTGATAAATTGGTGTTTACAATGAAAAAAAATACCATGGTGAATAAATAAAGTAATGCAAAGTAACAAGTGATTTTTTTTTTGTAAGACCTTTTACGTTTCGTTTAAATTTATATACAATTTACTAGTCACAATAATCCCTCAAAGTGAATTTTTTTGTTATCCGCTTAATGTTGGAATGATATTAGAATAAAAAAGTAATCCAAGTAATGTGAATGGCATGACATGGCAGGTTTATAACTGATATCCTTGTGCAAAACCCTTTTGGTTGAGTTTTTGTAGTGGGATTTGTTTCAATTACCCTTATTAAAAAGTAATCTCAACCAGGTTTAAATTAAAATTAACAAAGAAATTCAAATGATTGTATTCAAAATGAAACACTACAAAAATTCAACAGAGCTGGACAAAAACTTAATGAAACTCTACGAAAATTCATCAGAGCTGGACAAAAACTCAACAAAACTCTACAAAAATTCATCAGAGCTGTACAAAAACTTAACAAAACTCTGCAAACACTTAACGAAACTCTACAAACACTTAACGAAACTCTGCAAACACTTAACGAAACTCTACAAAAATTCAACAGAGCTGGACAAAAACTTAATGAAACTCTACGAAAATTCATCAGAGCTGGACAAAAACTCAACAAAACTCTACAAAAATTCATCAGAGCTGTACAAAAACTTAACAAAACTCTGCAAACACTTAACGAAACTCTACAAACACTTAACGAAGCTCTACAAAAACTTAACGAAACTCTACAAAAACTTAACAAAACCCTACAAAACTTATCGAAACGATATAATGAGATTTTTCTCTCATTTAATAAGTAATTATTTTATTGAATTTTTATTATTTAGCATTCAACTAAAGACACCCAATTTAAAATTTTATATAGAAATATTTCATAATTTTGTCAAAAAAGAACCCTCACGTACTTTTCCCCATAATTTATATTGTCCTTTCAACTTTATTATTTACTCTTTAGTTAATTTAATGTTTGATCTTTTCTTTATTTATTTGATACCATCTTTGATTAGAGTTTTTCAAATATCTCCGAGAAAATATTCACAAAAAACATATTTCAATAATCAAAAAAAAAGTAAAATTCCAAATAAAACTCAAACACTCTATGAAAAATTTGCGTGTGACTGTAAAATCACAATCACCACATAAAACCAATATAAATAGTGCCATTCACATGAAATCTAGGTCTAGTTTACCAAGAATAACAACAATTTAGTTAAATTATTGTGTTAATGTTAGTAGGTGAACAATCTACCATTTATTTGCTATAATGCCCTTCTATAAAATAGTGGACAATTAAATGTGTGTGTGTGTGCCGTTTTGATTGTATGGTTATTTATATGAAAATAAGGAAAATTAACACGTTCAAAAGCCATGCTGTTGTTTGATGTTGGCTGCGATGGCCCACATCCATAAATTAACTGGCACACTAATAATATTGTAAAATAAAATAAGGATTTTATTCATATAAAAATTTTATTTTATGTTGTGTAAATTTTTTTACATGAATTGATATGTAAATTGATAAAGTGCTTTTGTTTATTGGACAGAGGAAAAAAAACTAGGACAAAAATATTAATAATAAGAAAATTCTTAAACCTTACTGGAATATTAATAAATGTAAGAAAAACCATTAAATTTAAATGGAGAAGAAAGTGCATTCAATTTAAATAAAAATGTAATTTGAGAGCATTTGATTTGAATGAATTTCAGATCATATCCCATCCTAAAATTTCCAATTCATTTTTGACAGACACGAATTTTTTTAATAGCTATTTCTAGAGCAGACGAAATGAAGCACTTGAAAATTCAAGCATAAATTGGTCTGATATCCATTTTTATCAACAAAATTATGGTAATAATTTTATTTTACAAAAAAAGGACTCAAATAATATTTGAAAATAACCTTTTTTTTATCATCTCATCCTGCGTCAGAATTACAAACATAAATCAAAATTCATGCCTATTATTTGACAAATAATCATAACAACAGTTATTATAAATAATATCAATTCAAATACAGGCATTCTAGCGCAAAAAAGGGCAAATAATGGAAAGATAGAAAGGAAGGCGTGAAATGACGATGAATAAATAAATGAAATTTTTGTCACATAAAGCATATTAAATACATCTTATGGCATATCTCATTTTATATTACGTGAGCCAAACATGACATTTATCCTTAAAATACGAGAAATAATTTATAACAATAACAATAGCTTAAGGTGATACGCAATCATATTTATTGTAATAATTCTCAAATCATAGCTATTAAAAGCTTACCTGAATGGAATAAATGATGGATGCTAATTATATACATACAAAAGGAAAATTTAAGACAAGTCTTATGAATACATCAAGAAAATATTTACTTTATCAAGCAATTATGAATTGTGTCGTTAATTTACTTTCCCTTTTATTTTACGATTTTTTGATACAATTTTCATATAAAATTGATGTTTTGCTTTAAAATTCAAGGTGATTCTTTGTTTTTGTATATTTTTTTTTTTTGTAATGTGACAAAATTATTCATGAGTGTGAAAAATTTTGGTGACGTTTTTTTTTTTATTTCTATACAATGAAGCACCAAATAAAAATATTGATTATCATATTATGTGATAATGCTTAAAATTTATTCAAAACGTCGCGTCATTTAATGAAAAAAATTGTCTACGTGGGAAATTACTAAGCTTTTGAATTATGTATTTTTTTTTGAATACATCATTATTTTTTTAAGGCTTAAATTTGAGCAAACAATTAAAATTTTTCGTTTTTTAATAGACATACCAAGGACATATTTATAGAATTGTAGAAAAAGTGGGCCAAAGAATATCATTAGCTCATTTTTGGAATTTTTTTTATTTTTATCTTTCTCAAAGAACTTATAATTGTAACAAAGTATTTTTGGCATTAAATAGCTTGTTTTATTATTTGAATGTTCGTTAAATTTAATTTCAAATCTTTGGTTACCATCCCTCTGAGAAATCAAAGCGTACTTTTTACGCTTCACTACAAAAATTACGGTTTCGTATTTTTCTTAATAAATATGAATGAGTGGGCATAGTCAGCCATTTAACGAAAGCATCAAAAAATAGAACACTTAAAAAAAATCAATGTTTTTAAAAAAGTCAAAACAAAATAACGCCAAGTCAAGCCAGAATAACGGAGATTTGTTGTGACTTTCTAAAAACAGTAACAATTGCTTTTGCAAACACTCTTCTCGACCGGGCATTTGTTGAAAATCTGCCAAAATATAACTTTCATCGTCCATGACGAGACACCCCGCATTCTTTGTTAAACTGGTTGTAGAGCTTACGAGCTCGTGATTTTGCCTTATGACGACCTTTTTCATCGCGACGGGGATGTTTCTCTACAGTGTATAATTTAATCCACAATTTTTCTTTGCCCGGACGACCACGTCCTTCATCAATTGCGGCTTGTAGGAATCTACTTTTTTTTACTTTGCTTACTTTTTACTTTCTTATTACTTTTTATAATACTTTTATATTTATTCAAATCCCAAAAACGTATGTGGGAAAAAACACCTCTCCTGACTTTGTGGTACATTCTAGACCCTTAGTTTCTTCTGAAACTATGCCTCATTTTCGTTGGCCGAGGTCCGCTGAAAATTTGAACTAGGGTGTCCATACAAAAAAATAGGGTTGCCGAACAACTTTTGGTCAAAATTAACGGTTTTTGACCAAAATTCAAAAATTCTCCACATATTTCTTGGAAAATGAAAAAAAAATTATATCACTAAAATCCTCTCAAAATAAGCTATAACTTTGCTGAAGACACCAAAGACCTAAGACGAACTTGAAAAAAAATTTTTTTTTCCATACACATGAATTCTCTTAACAGAATGTGAACACATCGACTTGAAATTCAGCATTGTTATAAAAAAATAAACATAAAATAAAACTAAAAAGTCAAAAATAAAAAAAAATATAAAAAAATGATAAAAATCGTGCTGTATCCTTAAGAAGTTCTTAACTTCTAAAATAAACTTTTATGAAAAGGTAGAAAGCTAACTAAAAAGTAAAAAACAAGAAGGTTTTGAGAAAAATTAAATGTTTTTAATATCAATTTTTAAAAGTTGAATTTTTAGTATTAAAGAAACATCGTGGTCCTAAACCTTCTCAGGAATGTTTCTAGCTTTGACACTTGATTTAAGGTTCTTGTAATTGAAATATTTGCTCGAACTCTTGAATCTGAAAATTCAACTTTTCAAAAATGATATTAAAAACATTTAATTTTTCTCAAAACCTTCTTGTTTTTTACTTTTTAGTTAGCTTTCTACCTTTTCAAAAAGTGTTTATTTTGAAGTTAATAACTTCATAAGAAATGTTTTGTTTTTCATTTAAATTTTTTTAATATTTTTTTTCGTAGTTTTCAATACTGCGGTATGTATGCCTCTAATATGAAAAACTGAGAATAGTTATTAAAAAACTTCGTTTTTATGAAAAATAAATTCGAAAATATTGAATTTTGTGTAAATTTTAGAGGGCTAAAGAATTACGATGTTAATCAATGAATTGAATTAAATTTAATTATTTAAAGGGTTTCACATTTCAATCAGATAAAACACGATTAATTCAAAAGAATTACAATTCATTTTTCACACCGCCAACACAGCTTAAATTTTTTCCATTTCTACAGAAATATCACAATCAAATATAATTAAACGATGAGTCATGTTTTTAAATGTAAACTGTAAAACGTGATGGTGAACGATAAACACGAGCGCATTTTTATGAATAATCGACTATTTGGGAAAATTTAACTATTCGAGAAAATTATACTATTTGGAAATTTCGATTTTTCCGGAAAATTATAACAAATTTCATTCTCTCTCTTTCTCTCTCCTCACCCTCTCTAAGAGCTTCGAAGCCTTTGGCATCAAGATAATCTCAAGCTTGAAATTTTTCATGACTTTCATTCTCTTCTCACTTAGGTCTCTCTTTCAGCGGAGCATTTAATACAAAGCTTTCTTAAGTTTCATGAAGTTCACATGAAGTTTTCCATGATTTCACTAAATTAAATTATCAAGATAGCATAACATGATTTTAGTTGTCTGTTGAAGCTGTTTGGCCTGACATGGACCCTTTCTCTTCAGTAATCTTCAGTAATTGAAACTTTTTCTTTTGAAATAATATTTTTTTTCCAAAACATTTAACTATAAGCACTTGACCCATTAATTTTCCATTTATAATATAAATAACATCATCAACAAAGTAATAATAAGATTACATGCAAGGTGTGGGACAATAATTCGTTAGGCTATTACTTTGCACATTCTTTCTTCCTTTCTTTTCTTTTATCAAACATATATTATAATCATTTGCGTTACATGCTAAACTAAAGGTAATGATATGAAAATCTGTTTCTAAGCCATTAACTTGAACTTGAACTCTTACTGTGTGGTTGTGTGTGTGTGTGTATGTATGCATGACATGTGTGTGTGTTAATAATGATAGCAAGAATATTACAATAAAATTTCGTTAAGCAGCTTTCTCCAATCGTGATTCTACAATTTCTCTACAGATAAATGGTTAAATTTATGCATCACATAACGCATGTTATATGTAATTTATTAACATGAAATATTTCTGCTGCTGAGTGTGTGTAAAATATGTTACACCAAAAATATAATAAAAAGCTTATTTGAAAAGCAAAAAAAAACGACAGAAAAATAGAACATTATAACACATCATAAATCCTCCTGGTCTCATAATTTATTATGTAAGGTCATTGTTAACTAGAAATGTAATGCAGCATTGTCCTTCTTATTAAAGCTGTAAAGGAATTATATTTAATTGTATTTTAGCCTGGAGATTTAAAATGAGTTTCAACCTACTTGAAAAATAAGTTTTGATGAATGACTAAATTGAATCAAATTTGAAACACTGAATTGAATAGAATTTTTATAAAATATCACCATGTGGGCCATTTCTCTTGACTACCACAATTTATTGTCAAAAAAAACCATTAAAAATAGTTTATTTCTCTTACTTTTCATCGTGATGTTTGATGTTTTGTTAGATTTCATGATAAAAAAAATTTTAATATCCTGTACATTTGTTCAATAAATGAAAAAAAACGTGCAAAAATGAAGCCAAAAAAAATCTTTTCACTCATTTATTTGGAATAAACTATTTCAAGTACAACCTTGAACTTACAAAGTAAGGTTAGATTTTGTTGCAAAGAATTCCATCGGCCATGGTAATTTTCCCTTCAAAATTCTAATAAATTAAAATAAAACTATAAATTATTGAAATTCCGGAAGATACCCAACGTCCGATAATCATCATAAAAAATACTGCAATTTCATACAAAATAATACATTGCAGTGAAAGTTAATTGAAGTGGTTGTGCCGGAATAAAAAAATAAAAGGAAGAAAAATTTAATACAATAATAGAATTTAATAAATACTTACAAAATTAACATCAATTATTGTCACGCAAACATTATTCAAACAAAATTTATTAAGTAATCAAGTTAAATAAAAAAAAAATACTTATCGGAAGTTGTTTTTTAAAATTCATTTTGTTTATGGTTGTTGAGTGACGAGTTTCATTTGAATGAATGGTAAGGAAATTAAAAAAATTTCAATTTGTTTTTTACAAGTTTTATATTGCAGTCGCTCCTTTTTTTTGGAACCTCTGTAACGTCCGAACGGTTCATCTGAGACCCAAAGTATGTTCTAGACTTATGTTCGAATTCAGTGTGGGAATGTTTATGCATCAAAAAAATATAGGGTGCCCATACAAAAAAATAGGGTGACCAGGTGGAAAATTCCGAAATTTTCCGGGAAAATGGAAAATTTTTATGCAAAAATTTTTATCTCATGATTCTGAACAACTTTGCCTAAGACACCCCATATCTAAGACGTACAGGAAAAAATTTTCTCATACAACACAAAATTTTCATTCACATCACATTCATCTCTTAAAGGAATGTGCTTTATATATTGTTATTGTATTATGAATGTTAATCAACACTCAAAAACAATAAATAAAAATCACAGTCCAAAATCTAATGAACTGAAGTAAGTGTAGTTTATCAACTTCAAAAATACAAGTTTTCCAAATGTGAACACAAAAACATAAAACAAGGGAAAAAATTAAAATCTGAAACTTGTACAATTTGTAATTATGACGGTATCTTGTTAAAAATTAATGAAAATTTTGCTATTGATCAGAACAAAAATTGTACAAGTTTCAGATTTTAATTTTTTCCCTTGTTTTATGTTTTTGTGTTCACATTTCGAAAACTTGTATTTTTGAAGTTGATAAACTACACTTACTTCAGTTCATTAGATTTTGGACTGTGATTTTTTATATTATAATTTGTTGGATCAAATTACATTGCAACGTAATTATTTGACTAATCAATCAAATAATTAATGTTTAATTATCATTAAGCAAAGAGCCTACAGATATTTTTATTCAATACTTGAAAGAGAAAATGCACTATTAGAGTCGGTTTGACAGTCGTCGTCATTCCGACTTTGTTTTTCGTAACTCAAAGAGAGAAGGAATAATTTTTACACATAGCTAAGTGTTGAACGTTTCACATTTCATCTCATAGGCTGCGACGTCGAACGTAGTAACTGCAAAGTTCCTAAGAAAATATGGAATGGTACGCCGTAGCAAGGCTGATTTTTTGGATAGAGGAGCTCATGAGGATTACTTATAATATCAAAATGGCCGATTTTTCCAAAATGTCCAAAAAATTTAACTTTCTGGCAACAACTTCTAGAACAAAATTTTTAGTATATGAAGACGGTTCGTGTTGCAATCAGAAATTATGCCTTAGAAAAGCTTGATCCATTAAAACACTCCGTAGATTGACGAAATTTTTTGTGGTTTAATCGACTCGGCTATGGTAAGCCCCGATTTTAGCTACTCACCGTAGAAAAGGTGACCACTTCTTGTACATATCTGAATTTCAGGAGCTAAACTTCTTGACTTAAGACGATGATCTATAGACTTATCTCAATTACTCTTTAATTTTATCGACCAGTATTCAAATGTTTTCTGCAGAAACCTTTTCTAAATAAACTAATTGAATAATAGCTGACAAATATGATAATAAAGTAGTAAAGTCTCTTTCACTTCAACATCATGAAATTCAAAATTGAATCTCAATACCAAGTTTCTTTTTTGAAGGCCGGGAAGTTGCTGCATGTCAAATGGGCGATACATTTGGTATAATATACATATTCAAAATTGTTTATTCTTTTTCAATTCTAAGATTTTTTTCTAGAAGCTAAAGAGATCTCTCTGTAAGGTATATTATTTTATTGTTTATTAAATTATTATGAATTACAATTTAGTTTAATGTGATGATCCCAGTGACCCAGGAATAATTGATAATTTAAATAAATGAAAATTTTTTTTTATGAAAGTTGGCCTAAACTAACACAAGACTATCTTGCATCATATTCAGAGAGAGAATTAAGGAGCCCACAGGAGCTCCTTTGCTTCGGGCTAGACGCCAAGTTCTAACGAGTGCAGGTCTTTCTGTCTCGAGCCTTCTCTAATAAAGCTCCTCCTATAAAAATTTTTTTGTTTATTCGAAGGTATTTATTTACGATACAAAACCAAAAAACGTTTAAAATAACCTTTAAAAACGATTAGATAAAAAGAACAAATTTGAAAATTTTCTTGCCGTCCGAAAAATTTTGATAAAAGTGGTGTACTCTATTCATAGAAATGCGCTCGTGTATATAGTTCACGATCACCTTTAACTTTATTTTCTAAATTTTATGTAAAATCGGACAAACAAAAATCTACAGAGCCTTATATTTATTTTTAAATTGTAAAATAGAAGAATTTTGGTCAAGGTAAAATATTTGTACTGTTTTCCACTTTTCAAAACCATGATTCGATGTAAAGTCTTTTAATAATCTAATCATGTAAGATTAGAAAATTAACAACACAAAAAGAAAAAACTTTAAATTGTTCAATTGCCTTGAAGCGATAATTAAACTGAAAGGAAATGTCAAAAACATTTTTATTAATGGGAAGTGTTAATTGAGAAAAACAAAAAGTACGTAAAATGAGGAAAACACGTAATTTTTTTTTTATCAAATATTTACCAAAAACTTTGTTTGTTACTAAGCAAAACCAAGTTTCTTTCGTGTTTACTTTAATTTGTATTAAAGCATTGCCATATGATAAACTTCAATTGAAAAAATTGAATGCTAAAACGATGCGATGTTGCATATAAGCGTTATCAATGATGTGATGAAAACATTTCAATTACAGTTTAATACTTTACAAACTAGATTTTTTTCCCTGTGACATAAAATGTGTTGAAAACATGCCTTTATTATAAACTTTCATCTACATTGTCACCTTTTTCAAGGAGGCAATTTGTTGGTACAATCAAATAAAATTATTTTTCAATTTTTAACGTGACAATATTGCAATTTCTAACTTTGTTCTTATTGAAAATATGAAAAAAAAATTATCTTACCTTTTGTCATTGCAGGTTAAAAGTTTGCAGATAAAATGACACAAAATGGAGTCAATACACCAGTTAGTAGTGGAAGCAGTAGTACAGCTGGTAGTTGTATTCAAGTGCCATCAGCTGGTGAAGTTAGATTAATGGTAGGAATGAAAAAAAAATCATGTCACTCGTAAAATCTCTCTCTTTTGTGTTTTTAAATCCAAACCAATCAATTTTATATTGTTATAAAGTAAACTTTTATCTATTCCACACTTGCATTTTTCGATCGATTTTTGTGCATCCGGTTTGATGTGTACAAGGAAATATAGAACTTTTACTTTGTCATGGCATTCCATTTTCCTAAAATTTGCATAACAATGTTCCATATTACCCATATCCCTAAAATAAAAAATGGTATTCAATTCAACTTGTTTCATTTCAGACTTTCATTTAAAGTTGACATTTAAGTAGAAAATGCTTGAATATCATTGGACTGTAAAGTTTTATATTTCCGGTGATTATATTTACGATTCAAACGTCCTTATATTAAAAGTCATTGTGTGTGTGTGGTTTAAAAGACGAGTATTGGGAATAATGATTCACATTAAAGTGGAATTGCATAATATACATTTTTATGTTAGTAAAGGGAATAAAAGGAGTGTTTTTTTTGCTGAGTTTTTAAATTAATAATCCATAACAACGCGTCCTACTTGTACTCTAATTTGACCAGAATAGGTTATTTCTCCATTGGCAAAGCAATTTTAAAGCAAATTACTGTGGAATAAATTTATTCTACAGTCATTGTCCATTTGATATATTTCTTTTCTCTAATTTGATGTATAAGAATAATGTATGTCATAAATTATATTACAGTTGGCTTGTTATCACTCATTCAAATTGAATTGCAGAAAAAAAAGAGAAATTCTAACCACTGGGCGGTTTAGAAAAGTGCATTTTGATGGCACTCGTTTCATTCCACTACTACTTGTTTTTTTTTTTTTAATTCGTCATTTTCAAAGAGTTTTTCTTCTGAACTCTATCTTTGTAAAGTTATTACAGACAGACATTTCAAGTGTCGACTTGGCCTTCATCGTTCAGAACAGATAAAAATGCGTAATGTCGTTTAAGGAAAATAAAGTTGAGTTTTTTTGTAGTAACGTAATCAAATTCTAAAGAAATTTTGTTCTTATAAAGAATTTTTATAAGAAATCTAAAATACGAGATCAAAAGCAATAATGAATTTTCATTGTTAAAAAGTTCTATTTTTAAAAATAAATTTGTCCATAAAGTATTTTAAGAAAAATAAACACAAAAGAAAAAGGAACATAAAGAGTTTGAGATCCGTAATGATCCTTTTAAATGTGCCTCCGGATATTATTTGCTCTTTTGATATTCTTTTAATAACATGAAATTTATTGTATTTATGGAATTTGGTTCTTTAACAGCTTATGGGTGAGTTGATTTTAAAATGATTAGAATAAGAAATCAGGTAGGATGTTGAAACCTACCTCCGTTTGTTATCCCCAAGTTTTTTTTCGTAATTTAGCTATTGAACGCACTTTTTTAACAGATTTGGGCTTAATTGTCAATTGAACAGTTTCCGATACTGTGTTTTAATAATAAATGTATGTTTAAACTGGCTTCCTGTATGACAGCCATGTTAAAATGTGACCAACTGATAATATTTTTTTTTGGATTCTTATCGTCAACGATTGAAACACGTCATTTTCGCATCTGAAACATACTTAGCCAGCCTTACAACCATTTTCTAGCCTTGATCTTGAAAAGAATGGATTACCAAAATTCTCGATCTGCACTTTCTCTTTCCAGTTCAAAGTGGAACAGTTCAAATTCAAGCTCATATAAGTCTTCTTAATTTGATAAGATTTTGCTTATTTAACTTTAGTAATATTTCTTTTTAAAAAATTGTATCATTAAAAGAGTGTTAAATGAGTTTAAATCCACAATACAAAGAAAATGAATGTTTTCTACTCAATCATCCGTGTATAAAATAAACATTAATTTTATTTTAATTAAAAATGTTGAAGTTTTATCTTTAAACTGTTGCTTTAACTCAAAAAGTAAAAATTATCTCATACAATGCCAATGTTCTTTATTTGTTTAAGTTTCTAATGTTATTTTAACAACAAAAAGAAGGGAAAAAAAAGAAAAAAACAGAACCTGGGGAATAAAATTCGTTTTCTTTTATATTATCATAAATTCATATAAAAAGACTTTTTATTGCCTCAAGAATTTTTTTTTATTGTTATATCTTTATTGAGTGTTAACAATTTCAAAGAAAAAAAAATGATTGAATACAAACATAAAATAAAATAATACAAAAAATTTTATTATCGGCATTTTCATTTAATTTAATTTTTTCCATTTAAAATATGTAATTGTAATTTATCGTTATGTAGGTTGCTGTCCGCATTCGTCCCTTGATAGACAAGAAGGAGGACAAATGTATCAGAGTACTGTCCAAACGTAGTTTATTATTTGATGAAGGCAATAAAACGAAGCCAAGAAAGTACATTTATGATAATGTTTTTGATGAGACAACAACTCAGGTAATATAAAATAGACAATATTTTTCTCTGTTGACAAATAAAAAGATAAAAAGCAATTTATATATTTGGATTCCAATGTTTGTAGGATGAAGTGTATCAAGTAACAACTGCAAATCTCATAAAAGATGTACTTGATGGTTACAATGCTGCTGTGTTTGCATATGGTGCCACGGGATCTGGCAAAACTCATACTATGTTGGGACCAAATCCAAAGAAAGCAGCAACACCCGCATCAGAACAACCCCCACAAACAACAACTGGGGGCGATGGTTTAATGGTGAAAGCTATTGCTGATATCTTTAAACATATTGAAGAGGCAGAAGACCCTGAAGCTTTTAAGGTAAATATTTTTAATCATAACTCGTGTTTTTATTTCTACGCCCTGCCAACATTTATTGTAATATGATATTAAATTGAATTTATGGAAAATTTTCAAACATATTACATTTTATTTTCATATTTGTATAAATTTTTGATGTCTATTTTGGTCTTAGTTTATTCGTTATATCATTTTAATCAAAGTCAAAGAAAAATGATTTCGACTTCATTTTCATTAAGTAAAGAAATTTTCATTCCTAGCCACTTGAGGGGATGACGCGATAATTTGGGTTAATGAAATTATCGAAGCATTAAATTCCAATCATAAATTACTATACTTGAGAATCGTTAACCATGAATTTGTGTATTTCTTTACTCCTACACACAAAAGTCAATGGCAATCAATTTACTTCAATTAAGAGAGTGGTGTTGTGAATGATTTACACAAGCGCATTCTCTGAAACCGCCTTCAATTCAAAATTTTTTGATTTTCGGGGTTTGACGGATTGGAGTTAAAAGACTCATAGAATTTTCATGGAGAAACATTTGACATTTTGAGCACGCGACGTCAAAGAGTTAAATTTGAAAAATATTTTTTTAAGCAAACACTTTAACACAAAAGGGCAAACAATGCACATTGATCGCATTTATTTTCAAAGCCATAGAAAATTTAACTGGAAAGATTGAAAGAAAACATCGTTGTAAATTACTTTTTACAACATTTTCCATTTATTTGAATAGGACAAAGCAAACAATTTGATAAAGTAGTATAGATTGCGTGTTAATTTTAATTGACTACGATTTCTATTTGTCCAGTCAATTCTGTAGGCTTGTAAGTATTCTTATTGTGCCAATTAAGTGTCTATCATTTAAGAACATTTTCAAAGAAAATTTTTCTATTACGTTTTACTTGACAGTAAATGCTTTTAATCTAATAATATATTTTCAAGGATACAGCAGAAACGTGATGATGAATTTTTTCTTGTTATCGTTAATTGTGAACGATATATATAAGCGCACTGCGATAGCGGAATTTTTGTTGCGACGCGTCATGAATCGCGACGGAAATTGTCAAAATCGAAAATTTTAACGTTTTTGAGTAAAAAAATCATGTTTTTGTACGTTTAAGGTGAAAGTGACCTGGAATAAAGTTGTAGAGAATATTTCACACTGTAAAAATCAAAATGGCTGACTTTCGAATACCATAAAAAACCTTGGATCGTGCAAAAGCCCGCAGATCGCGTAATAAAACTGGTAATTACAAAACATCGTAGATCGCCGTGAAAAACCCACAGATTCAAAGATAGCGTATGTGGCACATAGCCTTCAATGCTCTTATGACTTAAACGGTATCGGTGCTTGAGAAGCATTGAAGACATTTCCATTTCAGTTTCAATTTCTAAAAAAAATTAAACCGGAATAAAACCACTTTTCATTTCAATCAAAAGTAATGAGGCAAAACACAGCTGAATTATTTATATGTTAAATTGAAGCTCTTCTATTTTCTATCTATGTAACACAAGTTTTTCATTACTTTCCCATAATCTAATTCTTCCAATGTAATTGAATTTTCAATCAGTTGTAATTGTATTTATGTCCTATTTCAACTTTGATAAATGTCTGAGTTGACTAACCTTGAACATGACCCTTGAAATAGCTATCAACAATGTCGTAAATTCATTATCCAATCAATGTTCTTTTTCATTTGATAACAAAATAAATAGAAAAAAAAGGAAAATGAAGTGATAAATTTTCCATTTTCACAATCTTCACATTTACGTCATGTAAGCCATGTTGAAAATTCATTGTAATAATAAAAGAAGAAAAAAATTACATTAATCAAGTTGCATAGATAAGATCTTATCTGTCATTGATAAAAATGCAAAATCCCTATGATACAGTGTAAAAATGTAATTAATAGTTTCTTAACTTTGTTTCAAAAATGACATGAAGAAAAAAGAAGAAGAAAAGAATTAGTCAGGGTGCAATAAATTTAATTAAAATTTAATCTGATTAGTCAAGTCCGGAGCAGTTCATTTGGAAAGTGGTGCATAAAACATGTTTCATCTAAGTATTGCTTGCATTTAAAATATTATCACACTTAATTCTCTGATTAAGCTGTATGCTTATTCTGAAATAACCTTAACTGATAACTGGCAGCTGCCAAACATTTGGAGTTTCATTTAATAATTTTACAAAAGAGCTGGTCGAAATTTTCATTGGAGCCAATTTATCAAATTTACTCAAATTTTCAAAACACATCAAAGTGAGAGCATGAGAAGAATTATTTTTCTCTCAAATTTTACTGGGTGAAAAATCGTCTAGTGCCATAGCAATGAATGGGTTAAAGGGATTTAACAGCATTTTGCAATTATGCTTGTCTTTTGGAATTTTCTTAAACTCAAAAACTAGAAATAAATTTAAAGTGTAACTGAGCTTTTTTACCACAACAAAATACACACTAAATGGAGAAATTTATAACTATACAGAATTTTCTTATTAAATTGATCTAAAAAACATTAAATTAATGTTTTATTCAATTAAAGTCACAGTAAATTTAACTTGAATAAACTGAATCACAGTAAATGTTGGAAGTGTGTCTGTTTCGAAAACTTTATCTTTTCTCTAATAAACGTCTTGTTTTAGATTTAATTTGACCTGTGCAGTAGACAAACTTATATTGAAAGGGAAAAGTTTTTCTACTTCAATAATTTTTACTTCAATTAATATTTCACACCAAATAACTTTTCTAATCTGTCTTTTTCACATATGAATTATTCGAGGAAAACAAGATGGTACTTATAAGTGGAAAGCAAAATAAAACTGTTTGACTGGAAATTTATAGAAACTATTAAACTAAATAATATTTAGAATCTGAAAAGCTGAATTTTGATATCCTGCTGTAGTGAAAACCCTCGTTTGTGAGGATGTTTTCAATGATTGTTTCATTTTCTTGGCAGTTTTTATGTTTTTTTTTAATTTCAAATTTCCCAATGTCAGTGTAATCCCGATTCAACCTCTGGCTGGTTATGGGCACTTAAGTGGTATGCTTAGTTAAGAACAAAAAGATGTTAGACTAATAAAAGACTATGGAAGCTAGTTTATGTAAGTTTAGAGCACTCACGAAACTCAAACAGGATTCAATAAGGTTCAATTCAGGTTTGTGAGTTTAGAGCACGCACTAAGCTCGACAATTCAATCAAGGTTTTTCAGTATTAGGTAGAAGTCATTTTGAAGTTATTTAAAAGTGATTTACAAGTTATCAAAAAGTTATTCAGCAGTTATCAAGGAGGCGTTCATGAGTTATTTAAGACGTAGGATTTCAAGACTGTTTTGAAGAGCACTACATTTGTTTCTTTCTTCAGTTGATCAGGTTTCTGTTTTCATATGTGTATTGTGAGATCATTTGAGTTTTTGAGCTTCCCAATTACTTTTGTGAGCTCTGGTTCCTGGAAACTAAAGTAGGGGCTGTCATTTACTGTTAAAAGTAGCTTAAAATTTTAAAGGATGGTTTTTGATTTTTTACCAGCAAGTTTCAAGGATTCTACAGAGGAGCTTCAGGTGGACATTGATACGTCTAGGATGGTTCTCTTCATGCTTGATGAGCCATCTTCTCTCACAATCATCACGTCATCGTGATTGACAATAACGTTTGTGTGTTTTGCTCTCAAGTGTGTCCAATTGAAATTTTTCTGCCAGGATCTGTCTCGTTATTCCTTGTTGGGTTGCGTTGAGGGTGCCCTTCCAGAAGAACAAAAAGTTTGCAAAATTTCCAAAAAAAAAATCATATTGTCAAATCGAAATTTTTTATTAAGAATAGCAATAAATGCCACCTTATCTAGGTTAAGGCTCTTGCAAGTAAAAAAATCATATCAATATGCACTTCATTAAATGATTAATTGGCTGAAATTTTCTATCAAATTATGTATAATACAGCAGTGTTCAAAATAATAGTAGTGTAGTGTGTTTTTCATACAAAACCACTATTTTCAGGCTCAATTAAAGTATGTAAGAGGTTCTCAGATTTTTTTCTAATCTTCTACAAAATTGTTCGTATACACTAGGAGATCACTTTTCTAACAGAGCACATATTTTTATTTCCACGACTTTAAAAACTGTAAAGCTTTTTGTGAAAAACAAGCCTCAGTTTTTAAACGACTAAAAAAACAAAAATGTACTCTATTAAGAAAGTGTTCTCATAGAATATACGATCAACATTGTGGAAGATTAGAAAAATTCTGAGAACTCCTTTTATATTAAAATTTAGCCTCAAAATTGTGGTTTTGCATGAAAATCACACTACACTGCTATATTACACATAATTTGATATCTAATGTAACAGACTATTATTATCACACTAGAAACAACAAATTTCAATGGAATTCTAGAATCAAATACCCGAATTGAAATAATTGTTTATAGATCAATTGGAAATTGATAAATAAAACTCAAATATAATTAAATTAACACAATCAGTTATTACATAATGATGTTAATATTAAATTATTTTATCGAACAATGCTTATTAATTAAATTTCTCGGGATTGTAGTTTATCTTTAGATATGAAAATACAATCTCTTATGTAACACTTCTATTTAAGACCACACTGTGGGAGTTCCGAAAAATAGACACTATTTAAGTAACATAATCAGAATTCACAAGTGCAAAATATTTAACTGAAAATAATTTTATTCAGAGCAAAAAACATTTGCTCAACAAATTTTTTTCTTTTCTGAGAAATGAATTATTACATAATTTAAATTTTTATCATTTTATCACGTTATAAGGAAAAAGCGTTTCGCATTTATTCTACAAAGTGGTTAAAAGAAATTAATTTAATACACATCTTCATTTGTTCAAGAATATCAAATCATAGACACGTGTGTGATAATGACACTCGCTTTTATTTCTCATTCAAACACACGTGTCATTAATGTCAAAACATTATTTTTAACAAGTGTGAAAATAAACACAATTCATGGTTTTTTAATGTTAATGAAATGATACATTCAAAGTGTAACCACATTGAAAAACACACACAAAAATGATAATTCTGGTTAATTCTCGTATTAAAATGATTATAATTTCATAAAATAAAATTTTAATCGTATTTACATTAAATAATATCTCATTTTCATTCATTTCTCTCTTATCACAGTGACTCATATTAAACAGAAGAAGTTTCTTTCATCATTTAATTGCATAAATTGAAAAAAAAATAAATTGCACTTAATTTTTTTTACCTCATCAACTTTCATAAGCAAATGAATTGAAAAGATATAAAAAATAATGTATATAAAGAAGAATTTTATCGTTGGCTGTGTAATCAGATTAAAGTTGGTCTTTGAATGCAGGGAAAAAAAAGAAAAGCTTTTTAAATTATTCATGTTAATTGAACCAAATTAATTGTCAAAGGAGTTATCGATGTACTTGATAAATTTTTTAAAAGACTATAATAATAAAAAGACATTTAACAAGCTATCCCAAGGTATATACAAAAAGAAAAACAAGAAAAAAGTAATATTAATAGTATTTCTTTGTTTATTTGTTTTTTTATAAAACTTTGGCATGATCGTTCAATTCAACATTAATAATAACAGTATTCAGTTATTAATAAATAACAAGGTAAATTCTTTGTTGGGAAACATCTAATATTCGTGTCAGATGTTTACATTTATACGTCATTAGAATCGCGTTAATGATTTAGATTAGTAAATGATGGATTCCTGTCACGCTTCAATAATGATGATGATGATGATGAAAATGTTAAATGAGAAAAGAAAGGAATTGTGAAATGAATTGGAAGTTGGTTGACTTATTAAACGTTTGGAGCTTTAATCATTTCAATTTAGATTCAAATATATTAATGTGAGTTTAGTTAATCAAATTTCTTAAAAGTCCAGTTTGCTGAGGTTGAAGAAAGTTAATGTATTACGTTTATCAACAAACCTCAGCCCATGCTGGACGAATATTTGACTCTCCACATTCGGCCAATCATTAAAAATGGGAATCTCATGTCTCATGTTCATGTCTCATGTTGCATCAATTCTGGATGGACTCAGATCAGATCAGAATCATAGGACGGCTATTAAGCCTACAAACAAGCCATCAGTCGGGCTCATTGTACATACCAGTTATTGATTTGGACAGAAGCTTGACATGCAAGACATTTATAAAGAATAAAGTTCAGAAAATAAAAACTCGCAATAACCCAATTCAAAGTTTAGCTGGTACGATATGGGGTGCAGATGGAAGTACTTTAAGAACAGCGGCTCTTGATTTAGTATGACCAAACGCAGAATATTGTAGTCCAACCTGGATTAATAGTGTACATCATTCAAAAATCGATGTACAACTGAGTAACACAATGCGAATAATAACAGGTGTACTCTCAAATGTACTCCTTTAAAATGACTTCCTGTTTTATCAAACATAACACCACATCATATGAGGAGACAAAAGACATTATCAAATGTAGTGAAGAAATCTCTTGCTCTT